>JAIPRM010010786.1:0-13473 GCA_025469315.1 Stegophylla sp. TES_Ste_2020
TATAAGAAGTACCGATGTTATAAGTATGCTATGAAAAATTAAATTAATTACCCATATATTAAATAATTCGTACAAAAAAAAAAAAACTTAACAATGACAAGAATTCAAAATTATGAAGATATTAAAGGATTAAACTAAATCAAATGCACGGTTGTTAATGAGAAGTTCGTTATACTATTATTGAGAAGATGAAAAATAGTGCAGTCAAAATATGAAAAAAAAAAAAAAAAATCAGATGGGTTAATTTAGGAAAAACCCGATAAAACCGACCACTTAAACAATTTCACATTAAACCCAACAGGTTTTTGGGTTTTTTGGGTTTTTTTTGGAAAAAACCCGAAAAAGCTAACTGGGTTGAGTTTTTTCAATAAAGCCCGGGTGTTTTTGCCAAACCTGATATTATTATAGTTATTTCGTACGATTTATTCGTACGGCTCACAAAAATAAAAATGGTCTAGATTAAGGGATGAGATTTGTTTTTTAATGTACAAGGGGGTAGTAAAATCAAGAAGGTTGGGGAACCACTGTGCTCGCGCGACTACTCACCTGTCCGTTTTTATCGGCAGATTCGAATCGCTTTTCGACCACAACACCGGTCCGCGGCAAACCGCACAATTTGCCGCGGACTGAACGCACGACAATAGGCACTGCCACGCGTCCACGGTGTGCAGACCGAACGCGGACATGGCGTTGTACAGCAACGTGAGCGTTTGCTTCGGATGCGATTTGGCGATTTCGATCAGTTCGTCGTCCAACACGAACCGAGAATTCTTCACGGTCGCGTCGAAAACCAATTGCAACAGCGCCCGTTTCCTGGCGTCCTGATACGAGTCCACCGCGTTTTGCTCGTTCTCCACTCGCAAGTCTGTGCGCGCAGATAACGATTTGAAAAAAAAAATTATAATAATAATAAGATTAGTGTACGTTGTGATGTAAATTTTCATAAAAAATTTTTCTAGAGAAAATTTTAAAAAGGTTGAACATTTAAAAAAAAAAACATCTGCTTCTCAAATTAAAAGCTATAATTTTTTGAATCTGATATACATTTTTTTTTATTAAAAACCGTACATGTATTAGCTTTTACCTACCTCAGTGTTTGTATAAAATATTAGACAACTTAAGGTTATAAATAAAAGTCTTTAACATTATTAAATTTCCATTTTATGTTTTTATATAATTGTTAAAACGATTTCTAATCACGCACTGGCATTAAATAAATATTAGTATTGGTTTATTGTCTTTAATATTATTTGACCCGATCATCACTGTATAAGTTATCACTATTATGTTACCAATGAATGCGGGTACTTCTTAGTTTTAAGATAATAATCATTATTTTTTATTCATTATTTATGAAGTATAATTTTAAATTTTTATAAATATGAACACATAGCTTTGATATTGAAATATATTTTTACTATTACTATAAAATCTTAAAATCCTTGTAAAAGATGACTGTATTTTATTTAAATTTTCAACAATATAAACATTTATAATGTATAGTAGTCAGTATGACCATAGATTATTTTGCTTGTACTTGGACTCGTTGTCGTTTAGTCGATTTTCGGTTTTAAAAAGTAAAAAGGGTTAGAACGAATTAAAATAATTAATTTTATCCAAATCAAACGTTGCCATTCAATTGAATGCAAGTTGCATTGCTCATAATAAAAAAGGGTTTAAGGTTTGAAAGTCATCACAATGTGTGTGTTTTATTATTTTTTAGCTCCTCAAAAAAAAAAAAAAACCTCATTTCAATTCATAATCACCGGACTAGAGTATTTTGGGTTACCATTTCACTGGAACGCACAGTGAATGTGTCGTTATAAGAATATTTTTAAATTTTGAAAAGTATGTAATCACGCGAATTAAATAATTCGTATGCCGTTTTCCTTAGAATTCGCACAGCGGTCGGTGATCAAATAGCAAAGTGTACATTCAAAATTTCTCGGATACGATACGCGAATAATAATTATTGTTGTTCATACTTTCCACATTGGGAGTATTCGGTTTTCTTTTGTACGAAGGCAGTTGACTGACGTCGAGGTATTTGAGCTGTCGCGGCGGTTCCCAATCAATGCCTAATTGCGTTTTGTGTATGATCTCGTCGATTTTGAATATCTCAAAAACACGAAATTTTGATAAATAATTATTTTTTAATCGTTTTCGACGGAGAAGCAATATAATAATAATAATAATAATAATAATAATAATAATAATAATAATAATAATTACTTTTTCCAAACGATTGTCGATCTGTTCTTGAGAGAATTCCCACAATTCTCTGAACGTCTTTTCTTGGATTTCCGCGAATCTATCGGCCTTCTTGTCGTGTCGGTCGATGTCTCGTTTCAGCTTTTCGATCTCGTCCCGCAGCACCGTGACTTTCGCATTGAATTCCGTTTTGGTTTCCCTGAAAATTTTCCTCTTCGTTGACAAAACGTCCTGTAACCTGTTGATAAAAACCGTTACAATAATGTAATAATGATAATATATTGCCCAAGCATTTGAAGTTTTACCCACTTGTTGATCTTTCTTCTCTGTGCGGCCTTCGCGCTGGCGTTTTCTTCTTCTCGTCTTTTCAACACTTGATAATTGTAATTGAGTTTTTCCACGTTATCAATACATTTCAGTTTGATCAACTCGAATTCTCTTTGAATGTTCTATAAAATATTGTAACAATATCGAATAAAATATAGGCTATATTTTATTCGTTTACATTTTAACCGAATACATTCTAGATAACTGCTTAGTTTTTAGTCGAGAAATTTACCCATTCGGTATCTCCCAAGATAATGAAGATAATGACATTTTTTATTTTTTATTTTTTGATACTGATCACAGGGAAAATATATTACTACAATTAGTAATATATCGGTATTTCATTTTAATTTAATCATTTGGTAAAATTATTTTAAAAATTGTTCGTTATTTTTTAAAGATCTGAAGAAAACCATTTAAATGAGTTTGTTTTTCTGAAAATTTTATTAGTTTCACGATGTTGGGATTAAATGAACAAAAAATATTTATTGTATATCTGTGCATATTTTGACGTTTTTGATTTTAAATTGTATATTGTAACGTATTTTGAAAATCAATTTATTTGTTATTATATAATATGTGTGTTTCGATGAATATATGATATTTATTTATTTATATTAATACAATTAATTACAAATCGTTGGCAATTTTCTAATGATGGTAATCAGATGTAATTTAAACTAAGGTAATTAAATAATAATTACTACTATTAATTTATACATATTTAAAATTTTTATATATTGGTATTTTTAACGGCAGAATCGAGAGAAATAACTCTTTCGAAATAATAATAAAATTGAATTGAATTCAAATTTACATTAAATTTTTTTGTTGTAACTCATTAGTAGACAATTCGAAATGATGGTAAAAAAAGAATTTAAAAAAACGGTATTTCAATATAAACATTTTTAAAACTTTTTTTTCGTGCATGTATACGGGTGTGTATACGGTTCCAGCTGTCATCGGGTATTTTAATTAATTACATAAACGTACGTGTAATTCCGCGTTCACGCTCGACTTTAAATTTCTAATTATTTCCTCGTTCATCTCGTACTGTTTCATGATGTTATTTTCTTTCTTCTCGATCATGGCCAATCGTGCGTCCAACGAATCGGACTCGACGAGCATCGTTTCGTCGTAAAGATTTGCCCAGTTCTTATTGGCTTTGTCGATTTTGCATTCCCTCTGCTTGTCTATGGTCGACTGTCAAAGTCGTTTAGAAGTTTCGTTTAAATCATATACAATATTATTTATCACATAGGTTAGATGGTGTGCTCGATACCTTGATACACTGAATGTGGTTTTTGTATTGCTTGCGAATAAATTTCACTTGATTCTCGATCCTTTCTTGTAAAATGCGCACGTCTTCTCTCTGCGCCGCTTGTTCGTCCAAAAATCTAGAATCCGACTCGGCCAAATCGCGTTTCAATAATTCGATCATTTGATTTTTTTGTTCGATCAGATCGAGTCCTCTTTCTGAAATTTAGTTACAGAAATTCGCGGTAAAATTTAATACTTACCTGTTTTAAAAACAAAAAAAAAAGGAAAATCGTAATTATCAAGGTCAGGATTTTATAGCGCTTCAAATTCCATTATATTACCTCGTATATCGTTAAATACGCGCACAAAACATAAGCGTAAATAAGGGGGTGGTTTGGAGGGTTCAAATCTCTCTCAGTGAAAAATCCTAATAGAAATTGTTGCTATTTTTATTAGATAAAATATTAATAACAGATTTGTTTACAAAAAACTTACTTTAATTCTAATTTTAATGTCAAACTATAAAGATTCAATTGTAAATAAATACTTATTATAGTATTTAGTATTTAGTACTAAATACATACTTCATTTTTTTCTCGGCTTAAAGTGTTTAAAAGGTATGTAAAAATTCTTGTAAATATGTCGGCTACTCTTTTTGTATTATTTAGTGTTTTACCGAAATCTACGGGCATTTTAATTTATATTCGACAAAATGTACACATTTTCAGATTTTCCTAATTATTTATTGAGTAGAAAAAATACTGTCTATTTTACTAGCGAACATTTTAAATTTCTAGCGCCATTATTTTTGGCGAACTGATTAAAAAATACTGAAATTGATTTAATGAAAAAAAAATTTTTACTACAGATTCTAGAATTTTTGCTAATTTTTACTTATGCTTGAAAAAGCTGTTGAGAATTTTGAAAAATCACCTCTATTAAGTATATCAATGATATTGCATAATATTTTCGAAATTATTTTTCACTATCGCTTATGTTTTTGGTCGATAATTTTGCGTTGAACCCCTCCCATTTAAAATGTATATCTACGCCTTTGGCTGAAAATATATAATTAATGTAAAAAAATGTGAAAAACTTTATTGAATATTACCTATTACAGTAATCAATCACTTACAAATTATTACAGTTACTTAAATTTTTGAAAGCATTTAATCATTTTTCGAGGATAATCGCAATCGTAATTGAAAAAAAAAAACCTAACCTTTAAAAAAATGAGTAGATGACAAAATTTTAAAATTTTGAACCAAATCTTCAGTGTAATCCTTGTAATCGGTCTATTTACTTAATCTTTATTTACTTTAAAAATTCGATTTGCAATAATTAAAATACATGTTTATCTTAAATGTGACCAATTTTGATTGAAATGCGGGGGAAAAAGAATCAAAAAAATCCAAAAATAGCATTAAAATCTAAAAAATCTCAATACATGTGTAGTTATATTGGCGATTTTAATTTTCTGAAATCGAACAAACTTTTTTGGAGTTCCAAGTGTTTGTGGATTTCCAACGCGTCGTTTTTCTTCAAAATTACAGGCCACTGGCTGCTGATTTCGGTAAATTTTTGACTGGCGATTTCGGACTCCTGTTCGACCGCTCTCAGTCGACTGTTCCTTTCACTCTTGTCCGTGCATCTTCGGTTGTTTTCGCGATTATCGTTCGCTATAATGACGTTCGTCACCAGCTGAGACCCTTCTTCCGTGTAACTACAAAGCTCTCTTTCGCTGTTCTCGATTTGTTTCACCACCGGTATCGGTACGTCCATTATATTGAATTCCTTCCCTTTGAGTTTTTTCCCGTCGATTCTACAATTATAATTTACAATATTACTGTAAATTCGGTTAACCGTTAAATACATTTTTATAATCGATTCTTATAATAATAAAAAAAGTAATACATTTTTGCAATAAAAATATAAAATTAATTATTTAAATCATAACCGGTCATTAATAAAATTCCTATAATATTCCAGACTACGTTTCATTTTATTTTATTAATTTTTATATTAATTGCATTAATACATATTTATATTTTATAATTTATTTATTTATTTTTGTAGATTCTAAGTGGAGAGAAGAAACTATAGTGATTTTACAATGTTGTTTATTTTAATTTTTTTCTGTAAACCCTTTTTCATATTATAGAAATACTTATTCAAAAGGCTTCACCAGCAAATTTTTGAATCACAATTCGTCTCTAGATGGTACTTTTAAGAGATCATTTTTTGAAATTCTTAATTGTTATCTCAAAATTTGGGGAATACTATCCATAATTTGACAAAACCACCTCGAAAACTATATTTTTTAATCCAAACTTTATGAAAATTTAAATATAGATAGACAATAATATTAAGAATGTTTCGGCATAAGAAAGTTTAAAATATGTGAAGAAAAGAATTTGGGAAATATTTTCCTAACACATTTTTCTCATAAAAAAAAAAATTGTTTCATGTTCTCTGTTAACAGTGGGATACTGGCTGGGTACAAAATATTTATTTTTTTGTGACACAAATAAATTTTCTATAACGTTTAAGTAAAATTATTTTATATAAATTGAAGCACCACTCAGAATATTGTTTTATTGAAGAAATTGTTTATCGTTTCTTTAAAATTTAACACGCACACCCGAGGAGTGGAGAATCCCCATAGTGCGGAGTATATCTGGATTTTTATTTATTCATATATATATATTATTAAATATTCTTCTATATAGATTATAGGTTCTTACTTATTTCTATCGGCTCGTCTAAAAATATTTATTTTTCGATCGAGTTTCCTTGCCGGATCCGAAAACTTCGCGTCAGATTCTTTTTTATTCGCCGATTTCATTCCCGAATCGTTTTTTTTCTCGAGACCAGCTTTTACCGCACTGTACATCGTAGTAGACGATATGAACTGGCGAGTAAAAAAGTTCCCCTATTTTGTGCACTGACTCTAACGTGGCGCATAAACGCGTAACTATAGTAACCGCCGAAATTATCGAATAAATAGAAAAACCAAACGCACTGTAGTCGTAATTACCGTTTTGTTTTGACAGCCTTAAAATTTTGTCAACGGATGTTCATATTATGATATTTTATAAAAGTTGTTAATAGAAATCAAACTCGACTAGTGATGGTTGGCCCGAGGAGCGAAGAATGCCCATGGTGCGAAGTGTGTCCGACTTTCTTTTTTTTACTATAAATTCATAAGAAACACGACTTGTGTTTTTCGAATTCTAGACGAATCAGCGTTTTTAAAAACATGTTTTTCAAACATGTTATTCTGACTTGAGATTTGAAATAACAAACAGAAATAAACAAAAAAATAAAAATGTGGTGAGAAAAATTGGCAACATATAATATTTATCTTTAACGTCAATTACCGTAAATTTAGTACGAATGAGACCGAGAATGAGTTGTAGAACGCATGTGGCATATTTGTTTACATAATATAACAGATCATGCGTATACGACTTGTTTATTTCAACTAGGTAGTGACAATCTCTCTGTAGATTTAAAAAGTACAGCAAAATAACATACTAATTTTCAATAATACTAGTATTCCTATTATACAGGGTGATTTTAAACCCGATTTCTACCCCGTGCATTGATTTAAATTTTGTGTACAGGTAACAAATTGTATAAGTTAACATTTTCATAAAAAATTATATAACTTAGGTAATATTTTGCAAATCAATAGATTTTTATTTCTCGAACAATTATTTCGGTTAAACGTTTATAGTTATGAATGACGGAGAAGAGAAAACAAAATGTCTGAGAGGTAAACTCAAGTTTTTTTGAAGATTAAAAAACATAAAAATCGTGTAGATAAAAATATTTAAACGATTATTAGTTACATAAAATTATACACATGTCAGTCTTTTAAATATTATATACGAAAATTAAATCGAATTTTGTATGTATTACACGGGGTTGAAAATATTATAGGGATGAATGTGTTTAAACCATCAATCTGTAAATATTTATTAATAATTAAATAATTAAAATTCTTCGATACACATTTTAATATAAAATAATGTTTTATATTCTGTATCGTTTTTTAATTTGGTCGTTCAACAAGTAAAAAGGTAAAAAATTAAAAGTAAATAAATGTACATTTGATATTATATTGTGGGTTATCAAAATCGAAAAATGGGTCATAACTGCAAAAAATTTAGGAACTTCTTTTATAGACATCAAGATTTAGGAATTTCGTTATTTCGAACGATTATTTTAAGCGAAACGCGTTAGTTTTGCAAACGATTTACCTTGGATCTTTTTTCGATCGAACGCCTACGCTCGTCCGTGTTCACTTTTACAACCGTAATATTATTGTAATACACTCGAAATCAACGATAAATAAAACAATTATTTTTGTTTTTTACTCAAAGAAAGCGATTTATAAATTGTTAATGTTATTGTTGTTCGCCTTTTTCAGCTGTTTAGACTCGATTGTACCGGGGTCAACACTGAAAATAGTTTTGGCAAGTTTAATTGTACATGACGTATTGTCGCCAACTCGTTTAGTCTTTTCTGGCTATAAGGCGACTGTTCTAATATATTATCCTTAAGAATTATTGTTATTATTGTTTTCGTGGCATTGAAATAACACAAAAAAAAAAAAAAAAAAATCAATGGTTTTCCCAATTGTTGAAATGTACACAAAAATTAAAAAAAAATTAATTGATATAACTAATTAACTATTTCGTTTTGGCTTGTTAATTTAAATTATTTTACACTAGCCAGTCACTTATCATATTTTATTTTATCGTAACTAGTACTTTACAATTAGGGCCCGGAATTTGTTACTCGAAAATTTTTCAAAAGTTTACAAAAAAAACTTATAAAATATGTTAACATCAAAAAAATACCAAAATATTACGGTTTTAGATACCGAGTGGAGATATAGGTATAAATGTTTTTCATGAAAATCCTTACGGATATATAATCCCCGATACTCTTCTCCATTCTTACTAAATTTTAAATGATTTTATCCTTTTAATCAGTTGCCTGCGTCTTACGATCCAGGACTCAATCCCGGCTCTTTTAGTTATTTTTAATTGACACACTGAGCTGACCGATGGTAGCCAATATCATAAATGTGTCTGATCAGAATAATAAAGTTTATTCATAAATTCATTTGATTTCAGAATCGCAGCTCACGACTCTTTCTACCAGTATGAGCAGATTTTTTTCAAAAATAAATTACATTAAGCCTACCTAACCACGTTACCTAACAATATTTACCAAAATTTCTTCTCTTTTAGAATATTAATAGTTCAAATTGATTGTCATTAAGAAAAACTTTTGTGAATACTTTTCTTATCAAAACGGAGTAAGTGGTACCAATTATTAATGTTTTATATCGTTTAATGGAAAAGACTCAAAAAATTAAACATAACATTTGTACAAAACACAATATGCACTCATTTATCGTGTACTTATTTATTTTATTTTTTATATGACAAATGGCTAATTTATTTCAACTTACAGTATACAATTTTAAATGTATAAATAGATAATAAGTACCTTTTTCGTGTACTTAATTTGTATTATTTTCTAGTGGTTGAATATATACGTTATTATAAATATATTTTTTATCATATTTTAATGTAAGGTTCAAGAAAAGTTTAAAAATATTGAACTGTAGGTATACAGAATAATATATATTGTACTATTAATTTAAATTAAACGAATTTTTTACATATATTTAAGTTAACTAGTCTTTTTTTTTTTATAGTACTATTGCAATGATAATTTGAAAATTTATTTGAAACATGTCGAATACTTTCAATCGTATAAGGTAACTGCCGTTGTGAAATAGTTTGCTAATGTTGAATCTTAATAAAATGTTTTTATCAAATTTAATTTGCGTTTTTCCAAACAATAATTTGACGTTACGAGATAATATTCAAGTATTATTAAATGTATATTATGATAATAATTATAATATGCGTGAGATTACGGACTATAAAAAAATTTTGAATACAATTTCTATTGTATGTGTCGCTTGAAGTATTTGAATATTTATAATTGGTCACAGAAAAAGATTGTACTTACCATCTAGGTAAAAGCCTACAGTTTTTAAAAAAAGATAACTATTTTTAAATAATTATTTTACTCTTATCTCACATTTTTTTTTTATTTGTAAAATAAGTGTGAAACACGTGTAATATTTTAAACGTCTATATAAGATAATGTGTGTATAGTTAAAATCATTTGCAATAAAATCGTAACCGACCTGTATGAAATATTAAAATATATAAATATTACAAATTGTAATTATCAACACATTAACATTTATTGTTGTAAAACGCACTTTGAAAATGTATTCAAAACACCTCATACAAAAAATAAAAATTTTCAAAATTTTTTTATTACTTTTGGGATGATATAGAAATTTGGAGTTACTCTGTTTTTGGTAAGTTTTAATCCAATAAAATTTTGAATCCTCGATACCTTGTCAACTGAAAATTTAACACAATCTCATCAAAATATATAATAAAGTGTTTAAGAAAATTTAGGTAAATAATTTTAAGTAAAATTTTTTTATTACCCTTCTATATTATAATAATTAGTAAGAAACTGGTTATTTTTATGTAAAATAATAACTTTTATTTCAATTAAATCCACATAAATAACATTTAATTCTTAATCCGGTAGAACGTGATTTTCTACTCGTGGCATAATTTTCATGAAAGTTATTACTCAATGAGTAATTTTTTACAAGCGTTTAAATCTAGAACTACGGTTCAAATGGTGGTTAGTCTAAATAATGACAGATTTTTTTTTTGGAATTATATAACATATTCAATTTATTGTTTTTAGGGCGGAAAATTGTAAGCCAGTTTACTCAATATTCATGAATATTCATGTTATACCTATAGGTGAACTTATATTTACTTTTTTGTTTTAATTAGTTATCGCAATTTTAAATCCTAAGGAATCTAAACTTCAAAACACGGTAATATTAATCATTTTTACCAATAATTGGGTATACGGACACGGTTTATTTTGTTATAATAAGCCGTTCAAAAAGTAATATTGCTTAAATATTGACTGTTATGAACTATAATTATTCATTTTATGTTAATAAAATTGTATTTACGGGTCTAGCCATTTGAAAAATAATTGGATATATACAGAATTAACAGTTACATATAGTCTTAAGTTACGAAGAAAAATTTACTGCAAGTTATGGATGATATAATATAATATGGTTTCCGAGTCTTTTTTATCAGATTTTGGGTAGTCCGGGACTACTAGTCCCCCTCTCCCCAAAAAATTTAAGAATTGAGAAATTCAAAAAATGGCCTCTTTAAAGTACTAACTAGAGGCACATCTGGTTTCAAAAATTCGCTTGATCGAGACTTTTAGACAAGTAGATCCATATGAAAAAGTGTATACTGAAAAAAAGAAATAAAAAAAAGAAGAAAACAAACAAACATCATTGTAAAAACACTAGCTTCTTCACTTCGTTCAGAATCAAAAATAATAAAATATACAAGCCAAAACCTATATATATATCCTTTTTTTTTTTTTTTTACTTATAAGTACAAAATTGAAGACAAAAAAAAGGCAAATATAAAAACCATACCGTTTTCTCTTAATTACTTTTATTATATTTACTACTATTTACTAAAGGGTACGCGGGCCACACGTGGCCCACAGTCCACATGTTTGAGACCACTGTTAAATGTATAACAATGCTAAATACCATTAATTAATTTATTGACCGGGATCGATGCAGACAAATCGATTAGGTAAGCGAGTGTTTGATTTTAATAATTACTGTTATAAAATTGTTGCCGTTAAAAATAAAAATAAAAATTATTTGTCTCGTTTAAACAATACATTAGTGAATACCGGTTTATTGCATTATATTTTTCTGCGTTACGAAACACACAGTATCCGTACACGTACGTTTTATGTCACAATTTTTATTTTATTATTTTTCGATGGCGGCACAATATTTCTTTCGCGTGCTAAGTACGGCGATGGTTGCGAAAATAATAACAGTGTGTTTTCGGCCGACTATAATGACGGCGGCGGCGGCGGCGGCGGTTTACCACCGATGCAGAACTATTCTGACGAGACTATATAATGAGTACGTGTGCAATTTAAGTAGCGTAAGTAACGAACGTCCTTATAAAATTATTAGATTCATAAGAACGCGCAAATCGCATCGAACCGGTGCGTTTTACGAGCAATAACGATGTACACACGAATCGTCCATTGACGTTGTTTGTTGACAAACGTAATTATCAGGGCTCGGTACTCGAAGCAATTGTAATCATGAAAATAAATGCTTTAAAAAGCGTTTAAATATTGCTTTATAAGCAAGTAAATAAGCACTTTAGAACACACACACACACACAAATAAGCTGTAATAAGGACTTCAAAACAATAAAATAAACAAAAATTGGCCTAACCTAACAAAATGAGATTCCACTCAGAATCGATTAATTGAAGAAATGATTTAGGTATCTTTTTTTTTTTAAATGCAATACTCCCACTAGAGTATCCCATTTGAAGAGCGAAGAATACCCAAGGTATGAAGTACGTCCTGTTTTAGTTTTTATATAACACAATATTATATTTAAAAAATTTTAATTTGTATATTTTATTTATTCTTTTATATGTATAATGACTTCTAAACTAATGATGTTTAAAATAATAAAAGTGGACGATCAAAAAAATAATTTTTTTTTACAATGATGTTTATTTATTTATTTATTATATTAATTGTTTCAACATTTTTTTTTGTTTTTTCAAAGATTTTTAATAATAATTTAAAACACTATAGCTAACATTATTACTTATTATAATTTGTTATTGTTAGGAATATCTTTATATTATTTTTATGTTTGTTAATATAGTTACTATTATTTTTCGACGCGAAATAAGTATAAGCTTTTTTGATTAATATCATTGATCCATATTTATTGATTTATTTTACGTACACTGACCCGATGCGAATATCGAGATATCAATTAGCAGTATGGTTTAATAAAATTGTAATTTGGTAACAGTTTCAGCTTGGTGTAGCTGCTTCTGAAGGCGTTAATGAAAATAGATATAAATAGGTCACAGTATAATCGCACACTATATTATTGACATATTATTAGCAACGTTATTATTATTATTATCGTTATCGGTTCCACTAATTTTTTTTATTTTAAACGATTATTATTAAAATATCGATCAATTAATATAACAATTCGGCGTATCATTATGATGATTATTTTTAGATTCTGAGCGAAGTGAAGAAGCTAGTGTTTTTACAATGATGTTTATTTATTTATTTATTTATTTTTATTTTTTTTCTGTTTACAACTTTTCATATAGAAATACTTGTCCAAAAGTTTCGATTAATAACTTTTTGAAACCGGATTTGTCTCTAGATTGTACTTTAAAGAGGTCATTTTTTGAATTTCTTAATTCTTCAATTTTTTTTTTGGAAAAAACTACCCAAAATTAGACAAAAACGACTCGGAAACCATCATTTTTTGATCCGAATTTTATGAAAATTTAAACATAGATAGAAAATTCTATAAAAAAGATTTTGGCGCAAGAAAATTTTAAAAATGTGAAAAAAAATTTTGGACATTTTTCGAAATTTTTTTTTTCTTCTTATATTATTTATTCCTTCGTTCAGAATCGTTTTACTGAAGAAAT
>JAIPRM010010788.1:0-13472 GCA_025469315.1 Stegophylla sp. TES_Ste_2020
ACCCCTTTAAAGTAAAAAATTTTGCTACGGACCCCCACCAAAAAAAAAAAAAAAAAGTGTGTACTTCGCTCGTCGGGGTGTTCTTCGCAAGTCAGGTGGGATTCTCTTGACGGGTGTATTGAATTTTAAAGAAACGATAAATCATTTCTTCAATAAAACGATTCTGAACGAAGAAAGTTAATAATATAAAAAATTAAATGAGAAAAAAAAATCATAGAAGAATTTAAGAAAATTAATTGTATACTGTGTAACTTTTGTATTACTCTCTATCTCAACTCAAGCTATTGCTTAAAGAGATAGATATAGCTTGTTAAAAATATTGTATTGTATGTATTTGTTATATTTGTTAATAAAGGTTATCTTATCTAAAAAAAAAAAAATTTCCAAATTTTTTTTTCACTTTTCCAAATTTTTCTTGCGCCAAAATCTTTCTTATATTATTTTCTATCTATGTTTAAATTTTCATGTAGTTTGGATCAAAAAATGATGGTTTTCGAGTCGTTTTTGTCAAATTTTGGGTAGTTTTTCAAAAAAAAAAAAAAATGAAGAATTGAGAAATTCAAAAAAATACCTCTCTAAAGTACCATTTAGAGGCAAATCCGGTTTCAAAAAGTTGCCAATTAACACTTTTTGACAAGTATTCCATACGAAAAGTTGTACACAGAAAAAAAAAAATAAAAAATAAAATAAGTAAACATCATTGTAAAAACACTAGCTTCTTCATTTCGTTCAGAATCCAAAAAAAAAATGTAAACAATACATTTTGAATTACTTTTTAATAAGAATATTAACACTTATCTATACCAGACTATACGATACACGGTAATACAATACTTTATTTTATACTTAGAAAAAAAAAGTTATCATTTCCAACACGTCTATTGTCTTAGTAATTTCAAGAAGTGGTTAATAAAATAGGAATTTTTACTTAAAACCAGAAAAAATAAATTTATAAATATAATATTATGACTGTTGTCATCTTTCAAGTAGCAGAATTATTCATGAGAAGTTATTATTATTATCTTAATAAATTGTCGGACGTATTTGATATTACTAAAATATGAAAAACCACTCGTGCTCGCAAAAATAATAAATATTATGTAATATATATATTCATTTAATAAAGTTCATAGTACAAATTTAGAGTATATAAATATAAAAGTTTCTAATTTTAGTCTTCATTCATTGCATAATTTGAATTATTTTCAAATACATTTATTTCTGAGTCATCTAAAAAAAAAACACATCACGGCCACTTCATGGGCGCCCGAGTATCCATCTACCGACTCCTTAGAGGTCCGTGGACCACCGGTTAAGAACCCCTGACTTAGATATTTTTACTACACATCAACAAAAGTCTAATACTAACGTTGTATAATTTTCAATAAAAATACATTTCATCCTTTTTGAGCAAAGTTGACAACATTGAAATTTTGACTCTAAATGTTTATTATTAAAAAAAAAAAAAAAATGTTACTGTCAATTTTTATGGAAGTTGTAGCTTATAATATATAATTATAAAAGACAATTTTTATCGGTCATTTTATTTATTTTTTTTTAATACATATATTTGACTGAATAATTTTATAGTCATTATTCATTGCTACCCATCACAAACCAACATTATAAAAATAATGAATCTCTGATAAACCACCAATGGTCACAATTTATGACTATGCAGTAACACTTACGTATTTTGGTCGTGACTATTTCACTGCGATAACTGGTTTAAAAACGACAGGCACATTCATAATAAAATAATAATCAAAGAATGATTTTTTTTCATTTATATTTATTACCGACCATTTTCGAATGCAGTTTAAATACACTCGTTTAGCAAATATCTATATTATTATTAAATTTCAAAACGCATTACAACTTCAATGTTTGACTCTTTAACAAATTAATGCGAATAAGAAGATTTTATTTCTCATATATTTTTTTTATATAAAAAACGACCATTTTGTTTCAGACACATTTATCGAACGACTAATTTTACAACGACCAATTGATTGTTTGTGTTATCTGGTCGATTATGATGAATTCGCGATTATATACATTAAATCTCAATAATTCAAAATAATGTTCTAAACGCAGTCAAGTTTAAGTGTTTTTGAAAAACAAAGATAATCAAATAAGTTAAAACCACCATTAATTCAAGAAAGAAAAAAAAACAGTATACGAGCCATGTTGGAAAAATCAAATAATCTCTATGGTTGGTTTTCCTCGGAACGAAAACACAATTACACATCGTATACGGATTTACTAGAGTTTTTATTATTTATTCAAGCACAAGGCCCCCCGGAGACCGTTTAAAATAATATATGGCTCACGTATATAGCTGCAACCAGGGATTGTAATATAAAATGCGCAAAATTTTTAGAGTTTTTGACTCATTTGTTCCCGCGGAGGTGGACACATCAAGGCCATCTGTAGGGGGATGGGGGTGTGATGGGATAATATGCTACTCCCCACCCCCTGGAATATGGTAAAGGATTATATTTTTCTATTATAATAAAATAATGATTGTTGATAAATATTATAATAACATGTGTGACTGTGAACCAGGGCGACTTTTATAAATACATTTTTACATATTTCTTGCCACACCATAATCCCTTCCTCATATATTTCAAGTACCCAATAGAATAATAATTGTATGAAATAAATCGATTAAGTTTAATGTGTGTCCCTGTTACTTGAAGTTGAATTGCATACTGAATTTTTACTAAATAACATAAATATAACTTCTCCACTGAAAAAAATGTTAACAAAATAATTAGTATCGGATAAGAAATTTTATCAAAATTTCAGAAATGTAATTTATGACGAAAATTCAATATTAATTTGTGACATAATCACTACTTAAATTGAAAAATATGTAAAGTCCAAAGAATCCAATGAAACTGTAGTTTTTTTTTTTCATTTTTATCTACTAAACCAGTTAAAATATTCAAAATATTACACATGAATGAAATTGTTAAAAATTTATATTTTTATATTGTAATTGATAACTTCAATTTAATTTTAAGACGTTTCAGATAAAAATAAATATTGTCGATTCTGGAAAATTCGAACCTTCGATAATTCAAAAGTTTTAGCAATTTGATTTCATTAAAAATCTTATATAATATGCTACATATTATATATGGATTCTTTGGACTTTACATATTTTTCAATTTAAGTAGTGATTATGTCACAAATTAATATTGAATTTTCGTCATAAATTACATTTCTGAAATTTGATAACATTTCTTATCCGATACTAATTACTTTGTTTAACATTTTTTTCAGTGGAGAAGTTATATAACAATATATTATCATCCACATACAGAAGCCTTGTAACGTAATACGAGTTTACCACGACCGTTTCTTTTTATTCCCGTACAAAGGCCGGATAAAGTATTTTCTTTGCCCTATGGCCATGGCCTCGACGGTCTTTTCGCGCTCCTTTTAACCTCGTATTTCTAATTATTATCATTATTATTATTTTCGTAAAGTTGTTATTAAATAAAAAAAAAAATCAAATTCTTTCTTTGACCGGCCGAGCTCAGTTGACTATACCCCCCTCCCTACAACTCACGGAAAAAGTGGAACGTTTCACGTTTCTTAGGAGTCAAATAAAATGGCACAATACGTAAGGAATCAAACCGACTTAGACCACAGTTAGAACTCAAACGGAGGCGTATTATCCCACGTTCACTCCTGATTCTCGTTACGTCAATGTATCAAAGTGAAATAGTATGTCCTGAGGGTATCCGAATATGCAAATCTAAGGGGATGACCAATGCAAATTTATCTCTACTTCAACTTGTAAACAAATATAATGAATAATACTAGATATACATACCATAGGTATTCTTTACTTTTCGAGTAAGATAATCTGGATGCGTGTGTTAAATTTTTAAGAAATGATAAATCATGCCCTCGGCAAGACAATATTTTGAGTGCATGCAGATTTTATTTGTTATTTTCATGTAATTAATACAAAATATGTTTAATAACTTCGTAAAACAATAATTCCCTGTCAATTAAATTATTTATGAAAATTATTGATTGTTCCATGTTTTGAAACGTACACCTGTTCCGATTTAAATTTTACTAACCAAACCTTTTAATATTTTAGATTGTGAATGAAGTGAAAAAGTGTTGTTACAATGATGTTTATGAGATTTTTTCAGTATCATTAATATAACATATGCGTAATTATGTATTAAATTTTCAGGTATTTATTCTAATTGTATACATAAAAAACTTGAAAAAAAAAAAAAACGGGATAATTTCAATGTTTAAAAAGTTCTATACTTAAATTCAAAATTTGCCATTTTTTTTTTTATTATTAATTTGGAGCCCCCCAAAATCAGGAACGCTAATTTTTAAATACATCTCACACGAATCGAGACGTACTTCGCACCATGGGCATTCTTTGCTCATATGGGGGACTTGATGTTTGTGTTAAATTACTATAACGATAAATAATTTCTTCAATAAAACTATTCTATGCGGAGCTTCAGTATATACAACATAATTTTACTTAAAACATATATAGTTTATTATTATTACAACAAAAATTACTGAGCGAGAATTTTTACAAAAAAAAACAAATTTACATATTAAAAATTGTCTTTTACCAAGTATATTTTTCATACTATTGTCTATTTTTAAATTTTCAGTAGGTTTGAATTAAAATAAAGAAGTTTAAAAGAGTATTGAATGGGGGAAAAAAAAATAAACATCTTTCGCTCCACTCAGAGTTTAAAAAATATAATTTAATTTATAGAAATTTAGGTTATAATACATTTTTTACCATTTCTGTCAATTTTCTTACACACATAGAGAAATATTATGTAAATTGAAAAAATTACCCGTTTGAAGTACCATCTGGGTGTGATTTTAAATCAATAAAGTTACTGATTGAAATTTTTGGGCAATTATTTCTATTCGAAAAATTGTTTACAGAAGAAGAAAAAATAAATAAATAAACATCGTCGGAAATACATAAGCTAATAATATTATATTTATAATCAAAAGAAACTCTATTTTCCGTAATGATAAACTCGGAAATGTAAACTAATTTTTTAAATAATAAACTATAACCACATCAGTATTTACCCAACTAAAGTTTTTATTCCTTTTTATTTCCTTCTTTGAACACTTATTATAAACTTACAACACAGTTTAGATATTATTCAGACAACCTATCATCTTCCATACTGGCCCTATTCCAAGTTTTGACTTGTTTCAGACTAAATCAATGATGTAATGTTAGAATATGCACATAGCACCTCCTCCTCCGTCTTAGTAAATTTTCTGACAGAACCCATGATCATAGTTGTTTAATATATGTTTATGTATTTAATATAGCATCCATTTCATTTACATTAAAAGTTCTTGCATGTGCCACTAATCACAGTCATTGACTTAATTATACATTACACTATAATTATTGGCTGACATTAAAAATTATGAACTTTTAAATATTGACTCTAAGAATAAAATTATTATTAGGAAACGAACTAGTTGCATCCCATGTAAAAAAATAGTCTAGGTAGTTTTTATGTCACAGGTTATTTCGTCCCGAGATATTGAACGCAAGTTATCTTACAATATTTAAGAGCAAATTTTACAGTATTAAATGTTGTTTACATGTATATATTATCATCACTTATATAATATATCAATCAATATTATGTATAATTCGTAAAACTAATACATAAACAATATTGTTAAGCATTATTATTGATATATGTATATATGAATTTAAATTATTATAACACTGGAACATTAAGAAGAAAAAATATATTTAACTTGTTATTGTTAATGTATGAGTGTTTTCAATATATTTGGTACTCATAAATACTAAATAAATTGACAAATGAATATTGTTTAAATTATGTATTCAAATTATTTTTATGATTTATTTATTAATACTTCGAGGTATTAGGATCATTAAAACGGTAAATCTCAAATTCATCAGAAAAAAGTTGTCTTTACTCTTTCGGAGAACACAAATTAACCCCAAAAAGTAAATGGGATGCAAATAGTGTCTATTATCTGTGTTATTAGAAGATAATTTTATGTTAAACACATAATAAATCTCATAAAAACAAAATGTACGTGTGCATTTCATCATGTAAACAAAATTAAAATAAATTGGGTACTATGAAGATAAGTGTTAATAAAGCGAAAATGTTTTCTATAATATGACTGTAAAACTGGGTTAATAACATAAATAAAGAACTATTGTCACTTAAGTTAAAGTATTCAGGTGATTATTATTATCGATTGGAATCTTTGGTAAAAATTATAATATAATATTGATAATTTTGCTATACGATTACGATCAATTATTTTTAAACAATTCTCATAAAAACTAAGTCTTACTGGCACCAAGGGTGCGAAATGTGTCCGGTTAATGTGTATTTAATATTTTTCTTAATATAATAATAATATAGATTGAGCAGAGCGAAATGATGACATCGAGGAATGTAATGACGAGTGCCAAAACATGCGTAGAAACTGTTTTTAATATTATTGGTCATCAAATCAAAATGTCCCCACATAGCACAGCAAGCCGAGAAGTTGGTACCATTTTGAATCGAGTGCGAATCGTGAGTGGAGCTGCGGGTGGGTGATGCCTAATGTTATACATACATTGCAATATAGTATTTTGAAGATCACGGGACGCAATTCGTGTAGTAGTTTAAAAACTATAGTTCGTGTCAGGGGCGTGCTCACGGGGGGGGGATGAGGGTGTCATATCCTCCCCATGAACTTTTTTTTTATGAGTTGTAGTGTATTATGTAGTAATCTACTACCATGAACGCAACCAAAAAATAATTTTAAACGCGACCATCGGCATATCAGTTGCTGACGTCTGACAATAACAAAGTTAATAGATCTATTTATAGCATGAACATGTGTAGATACAGTACTTACAGTCACAATTATAAAGATAATAATCTGCAGTACTCAACTTGATAAATGATTCTACATTTTTATTATAATATTATTTCGTTTTATTATTATTATTAAAGCATAGACCGTGGTGGCGTGGTACAATAATTGCTGTTTTGGTGTGTATTAATATTATAGTAAGACCGTTTGAATGATATTCACGACTTAAGATAATATAATAAAATCTTATGTATGATAATATTATAATACCTTATAATGTCTAAAAAATCAAGAAAACTTGAACTAGTACTTTAGTTTTGTAATTTTGATAAATCTATAAGTATTTTAAATTATTGCTTTTATCTTTTTAAGTTTATTTAATACTATGTTAATTTTGTATACATTTTTATTATGCTGTAAACAAAGTAATTGTATAAAAATGTGGGAGTACCTAATTATCTATCTACTCTATAAATATATTGATGTGTATACCAATAAGTAAATTAAGTAACAAAATACCGGTCATCCCCCCCCCTTTAGGAAAAAGCTGAGCACGCCACTGAGTCTCGAGCCCTGCTTATCAAATTAATAAATTTATTATTTTTGAAAACATAGAACGTTTTTTCTTCTTATTTTTCATTCGTTATTGCTCGACTTAAATTAATTACTAGCTTAAAATGTATGCCATTTAAAAATTATTCTGTTTTATAATACTGAAATACCGAATATTCAACTTAAAACCGTACAAATATTTTTTTCTCCATAAATTTTGCGTACGACGTACCAATATCGAATAATGTAATATTATGATATTATATTTTACACGCATAACATTACTAATGTAACAGGATTAAATCTAGATAATTTTGTATGAACAAATACGTTAAAATATATTTTAATACTATTCATGATATTATATAAAAAACAATTATCATTAAATTACAATTTATTCTATGGGTGATAAAATTTAAACTTTACTTACTCCAGTGGAACTGAATTTAAAAAAAATTACATATTTTTACATAAAAATTCCTACTTTATAGTTATATGACCATGACCATACCTGCAGGTACGTAACCTCACCCCCCCTCAATTTGCCGACTTCATTTACAAATTATACTTTGCCGACTAATAATAATTAGCATAAAAATAAGTGTAGGGGGGCATTACACTTCCCCACTCCCACCATTCAAGCCGGCCCTGCTTATTAAAGTTTTCTTCATAATTATATTGTTGTATTGTGGCTTAACGCATGTGTCTTGTAAAAACGCATGCTCCGTGATTAATGTGTATAATGAATCAACACCCAATACTCATTAGTGACAGAGAATGATATTATATAGTTATTTGTTAGGCATGTTTATTTTATATTTTATTATATTTGTTCATATTACTGATACTATTACTGGTAATATACACTCATGCAGGGCTTATTTTAAGGATTATTTTCACCCCACCCCCCCCCCCAAAAAAAAAAAAAAAATCACCTTCTGTGGATTGAATGTGCGTGTTATTTGATAACAAAATACGAATAAAAAGGTATGCTAAAATAATTTATTATTATGACCTTTGACTTCTAATAAAATTTTTATATTTTTTAACAAAACTTCAATAAGTACATCTAATTTATAAAATGTTAATATGTCAATACTAATGATCAGTGGCGGCCTGTGATATTTAAAGTGTGTGGTGTGCAATTATTATAAACGTTTATACGAAAAAAAAATCAAAATTACAATTCCAAAATTACGTTATATGTTTATATTGAATTATTTATATATATATATATATATATACATAATCATAAAAAATAACATTTTATATTATAATATTATGTACCTATTTATTGTAAAATGTATTAATATTGGCATTTGGCAACATTAGTAACAATAGTAACTAATAACATTTAAGAAACAAAAAAATTAAGTATTTTTATACACGAAATCAAGTCTTCTCTCCTTCGAATTGGCAAACAGTTTTATGACTTTATTATTGAAATATGTTATATTCATAACAAAATTTCTTTCGATAGATAACATGGCTAACGCTGATAATCTTTCCTGGTGCATTGTATTACGTAGAAATGTTTTTATTCGCTTTAAAGTAGAAAAACACCTTTCTGATTCCGCTGTAGACATAGGCACTGTAATAATAATTTTTAAAAGCTCCATGCACTCACCTTATGTTCCAGTAACGTTTACAGATTGTATAAATGATAATAATAAAACAGCTCCACTCATGGTTCTAAATTCAGGTCTGCTATAGATTTTCAGTCTTCAATTTTTTACAGTCAAAATATGGGTACACATATATTGTTTCATTAAAATAATCTTCTGGAAAATGGTTATCATATTGTTCAAAATTATCAGCCAAAAATAAATTTGAAGCAACCAGATGACCAGTAAAATCACAAACCTTTGTTTTACTTGAGATGTGATATTATCACATACTTCTATTGCTTCTTGTTTTAGTTCGTCCCCTTTGTGTTTTCTTTTATTATTACCTATTTCTAAATTACCTTCACATAATATTCCCATCTGGTTTCTAACTTTTGAAATCTCTTTAATAAAATTATCAATATTATTTTTTACAGTTATTGAATTAGTTTCTTCTTTTTGTAATTGATTATACAATACATCAATATGAGGCATAATATTGTGAAATATTGTAAGCCATGAAATAAATGTATTGTCAAGCAATGTTCTTTTTAGTTCCGATAGATCCTGCTCAGTAGTGGCTGTATGTTTAATAGATTCGTCGCTAATTATTTTCTCCGTGCAAATGATTAATTCTTTCCTATACTCGAATACAGTATTGACTGTTCTAGAATGAAAATTCCATCTTGTATGAACTGCTCTAGATAAACGTCTTTTAACAACTTCATCTAAGAGAGCAGTTCTTTCAGAAGACGTTGAAAAAAATTTACAAAAACTACCAAGACTAGCAAAAAAAATTCGAACATTCCTATTTATTGAAGCAGCATTAGCCATGACTAAATTAAGCTGGTGAGCGTAACAGTGCACGTATTTAGCATTTGGGTAAAGTTGTTTGATTTTTGCCTGCACTCCATTAATATTCCCGCTCATAACTGAAGCACTATCATACGTTTGAGCAATTAACTTATCAGGCTCATTGCCTAAATGTTGTGCAAGTTGTTCTTTAATGCACTCAGCTAATGCTTCAGAATTATGTTCTTTTGGCTTTAAAAATCCCCAAAATCTCTCGACAACTTTATCTTTAATAATGTACCGAAAAACAATAACCATTTGAAAAATAGCACTAACGTTTGTAGTCTCGTCGGCTGTTATTGCCAAATAATCAGCTTTTTTTATCTCCGCAGATATTTCTTGCTGACATATATGTAACATGACTTTAAGTAATTCGTTCTATATAGTTTTTGACGTACTTTTAAATACAGTTGCTTTTTCTAAATGAACTTTTAATGCACTATCCAATTCAGCGCTTAAGTTTATTAAACCACGAAAAATTCCTGGATTAAAAGATGTATCTTTCTCATCATATCCCCTCAATGCTAATTCGAAAGCACCACAAAATCGAATACAATTAATAATGACGTTCAAAATGTATCTGTTGTTGGAAACCTTCTTGTTATGTAGCTCTATACCTAAATAAAAGTATATAATTTTCAATACAAGGCTATTATTTTTAAAAATGTTATAAAATAAATACCTCTTCTATAACCGCTATCTAACATTGAAAGCACATTTGTTTTATTGTTGCTAAATTCAAGGTGTTATTCATATGTTTAACTGATATATCGTGTTTTTTCATTCAATCATTTAAATGGTTTAAATTAGTCATTCCTGTTTTGGTCCACACCATTTCTTCACCAAATAATAGACACGGAAAACAAAAAATTGCATTTCTTTTATCACAACCACAAAGCCAACTATTATTATATTCTGTATAAATATCATTTGTAAATGAACGCGTAAATTGGCGTGTTTTTTTCTTAAACTTGTGTTAACTTTAAATCGGGCATAGGTCTTCCTAATGATTTGATTTTGATTTTTTCATCAATTGTATGTAAAGAAAACTTTTTTTCCAAAAGGTATTGAACCGAATTCATCGTTAATATAAAATATTGTAGTAAAAAAACAACTATCGTGAGTACGTCGAAAGAAAACTTCAGCACACGATAATAACTCTGGCAAAGTAATAGCTAAAATATTATTGTTTTTAGTAAAATGAAATAAATATATCTAAACAACAATATAATACTTTACGATAACGATGACAAAAATAGAATACGGGTAAAGCTCACCGTCGATAGATAAGTAAGCTGCGGCGATGTAGTGTTTAATTTGTGTGTGTTTAGTACGACGTGTGTGCTGAAGTCGTTGCACACCAAGAACCCATTTATCAGTCAACCCTCCACTCAACGACGGAACGTAATTTCACGGGCTGATGGTGTTCTGACCGATCTGCACACTACTTGATGTGTATTTATTACATAACCTACTACATTTAAGGAGTAATATTTTTAAAATTAATTTTGTATTATAGAATTATAATTTATTATTATTATATTTAATATTATAATAATTACTTTAACAGATAATGTAATTTTTAATTAAAATTAAAACATAGTTTGCTTTATATTCATATTAATCTATGTGGTGTGCGCACACTTGCACACCTATGCACGAGCCGCCGCCACTGCTAATGATAACTATTCTGACAATAATTTCAATAAAATTAAATATAACTTTTAAATTACAGCTGCACATTTCTTAAATTAGAGATGCTTATTTTTCATTTAGAACTACGCAAAATGTGTTCAAACGCACGTTAAAATAAGCATCATGGGGTGTTGTCTGTAGTTGTGTTTATTAAATGTACGTTCGATACTCGTATTTGGAATTCCTAGTTTTCAGCCTATGCCTATTACTAAACGTGTTATTGGCTTATCTCAAATTGTCGGGAAACGAATATTTTATAAAATAAAATTTCAGAATTTAATTTTTGTTATACGATTGTTATTATATGGAGTTTCATAATATACATTTGGAGAATTTGGAAGGATTTGGGACAATTATATGCCATGTTTAAAATATTTAAAAATAAAATTAAGGGGGCCAGTTCGAAGCCCCTGACTTTTCTAAGGGGGCCAGGCCTCCTAAAGCCCCTTTCTTGGTGACATGCCTGTATATGACATTTTAGATTCATTGCAGGTCCATCCATGAACATGAAAACGTGCAATTGGAAATAGACGAAGAAATGGTCCGGGCGTTCGATAAAATTTACCCAGACAATTTTCGCTTGGAGGCCGATCCGGAATTGTTGGAAGGAATCGTCAAGAGAATGGACACGGCCGAACAAAACGGTGAGTGATAAACAGTGATCGACGGATATTGAAGTTCTCACCAATGTGCTGGACTTGAAACCGGTAACTGTAGACAGTGGTGTATTTAGAATTTTCTTTAGAAAGAAGGAGGGTATGAAATAAAATTTTCTTCTGAATTTCTTTATTTAATAAGAAAAATAGTAATTGGTAAACATTATAAATAATTGTAAAAAGTACCTATACAATGTGCGCGATACGATTGCGCCGCGGTCCTTATCGGCAGTACCTCTTAAAATGTATGATTGTGCATGCTATATTATTTGTACATCTATGCAATGTTGCCGGTAATGAAACGCCAAAATCAACACCGCCAGCGTAGATTAGTTCACCAGGTGTTCAATTCCACTTTGGTCCGCAAATCAAAAATATCACTCAGCTTTTTGTGCAACGTGGGGACATTTCGGCTAGATAATTAACTTGCTGTGTAACGTGGGGAAGCATAAATGTGTGCTTATAATATCTCTGTATTTGATAATTTGTATATTTACATCGGCAACGTTACATCCAATTTCACGC
The DNA here is from genome assembly GCA_025469315.1 of Stegophylla sp. TES_Ste_2020. Classification (NCBI taxonomy): domain Eukaryota; kingdom Metazoa; phylum Arthropoda; class Insecta; order Hemiptera; family Aphididae; genus Stegophylla; species Stegophylla sp. TES_Ste_2020. Next base: position 12,782 of record JAIPRM010010788.1, read on the forward strand.
GCAAACGTACGCCTTTGAAGGGTCAAAACCGTTTTCTTTGTTATTCCGGCATTGCGCGAAATCGTATACATAATAATCTTAAAACTCCACCGTACACAATATTATTAATACGAATAAATTCATTTTATAATCTTATAACATTGTAACATTGTCATCGATATTTAATTAGCTGATTATCCGATAAACAATTAGGAAATCATACAAATAGATAAAATTCGAGGTCCATGTCGCCAGCACCCCCCATCACGAATTTGTGACCCAAAATAGGGCTAATCGTTAGTGCATCGTTAGTACTCGTTAGTGCTTTAATACTTTAAAAGTTATCAACATTTTGTACAGGAGGTGCTGGAGACATGCCAGCACCCCCCATCACGAATTTCTGATCCAAATTAGAGCCAATCGTTAGTGCATCGTTAGTGCTCGTTAGAGCACAAACAATTTTCGTTAGTGCTTTAATACTTTAAAAGTTATCAACATTTTGTACAGGGGGTGCTGGAGACTTGCCAGCACTCCCATCACGAATTTCTGACCCAAATGAAGGCTAATCGTACTGTTGATAAAAATAGTATATTATAATAGTGAACCAGCCTACCGCCATCCATCCCCCGACCATCAGGTGACGCCGCCGCCGATTGCATAACCACATTATTATTATTACGTTTAGTCATGAGCACAAATTCACTGTGCACCA
>JAIPRM010010789.1:0-13472 GCA_025469315.1 Stegophylla sp. TES_Ste_2020
TTCTTATATTATTAACTTCCTTCGTTCAGAATCGTTTTACTGAAGAAATGATTTATCGTTTCTTTAAAATTTAATACGCCCGTCAAGAGAATACCACCCTTCGTGCGAAGTATGTCCGGCTTTTTTTTTTTGTTAATTTAATACTAATATTATTTATAAAGATATATTATTAATACTTAATATAGCAGTAAGTTTTGAATTTTCGGACTTGTAAGTTTAGTCTAAGTCTAACCTAACCTATAACATCTTCTTCCACTAGTTGGATTTAAGTTTATTTCCAAATACAATTAGGCATATTTACTCATTGTATTTTAGTATTTATTCAAAAATAATAATTATTTGAAATTTTAAAGCTTTGTTTTGTACTTTTCCAGAACATTTCGCTCCGCGAACAACGCGAATAGTTTAATAAATTAACAGACCGAAAACGATTTTCAAAAACAAATATTATCATTATTGAGATTAAAACAGAATTTCGGAAATATCTCGTTCAGTCTTTGGTATACAGCCAATGGTGAGAGTCATTCAGAATTTCAGACTTGTCGTTAGTTCAGGTATGAGGATCACAAAATCACGAGAATTTAAAAACAAAAAATTATAGAATGTACACTTGCCCAGGGCCTCGCGTACATTCTATAATTTATTTGCATGGTAAATTCTATAAAATTTTGTAGGAGTAAAATCTTTCCGACAATTTTTTTTTGAATTTTTTCAATTTTAAGCAGATTACAAATAATATCAATGTTTACAAATTAAATATAGCATTTGTACAATTTGCTATAAATGTTTGGCATTAGGCAACATAATATTATAATTACTTTGAATTAGCTTATATACGTATATATTTATAAAAGGTTATTAAGTCAAGTGCGTTCAAAACGTGTAGGTGGTACTCGAATATAAAAAAAGACTGAAAACCGTTAGTGTACAATTAAATTTCAATAATGTTATATTGTAAATTCAGTGACCCCCACTCATTAAATTCTTATATGGAGCCCATATTTATTACTTGAAATCCCCTCCATTTTTCGGAAGTTGCATAAGGATAATGCATTTGAGGAGAGAGGTATAAATCAGACAAATACGTGTTTAGATATTTGTCTCCTTCCCAAAAAATGTTTATCCTAATTGTCCTAATGTATTTCAGTATAAACAAAAATGTTGAAAAAAAAAAAAAAAGATGTTTATAAATAATACAACCTGGAAATATACAAAAATAAAAATTGGAATTAGATTTAAATAGATGTATCTGATCTAGCAACTTTTTGTTTGTTTCTGCAAAAACATGAAAATGCAGAGATTTTCGAGTCCATTTGATATGTTTTGCTTTTTTTGTATGTCTGAAGTAAATAATAAATGTAAAATAAGGGGCCCACAGATTTAATATTTGCGCAAGGGCCCGTCTATTTCAAGCTACGGCCCTGGGCCAGGGCCTGGCAAAATCCGAGAACGCCAATGAAAACGCGCCGTTGGTCGAGGACGTAAAAAACGTTTTCTCGATTATGGGGCGAACTCGCTGTAAATCGGTGTACTGACGAGATATCTGTTTTTGAGGTTATCACACGATTTTCAAAACGTGCAGTTTAAAATTACAAAGGTGGAATTAAATTAAATAATCATAAAGGCGATGAAAGGCCACCGAGCCGGGAGCAGTATTAATTATGCGAAAATTAAATTCATTTTTTCCAGGGAAGATAATAATAATTTTTTGATGCATTATATTATTATTATTATTATTATTATTATTATCCGTTTACCTCGAATGCCTTATAGAACTGCAGCGGACTGATGACGGCTCGGACAAAAAAAAAAAAAAAAATAATAATAATAATAATAATAATAATAATACGTACAAAGCTATTATTGCGCGCGGGAATGACGTTGAATTTAGAAAAGAGAATATGACAGGAGTGAAGCGCCGCCAGAGAGACGAGTTGAAATACTGTCAGATTATAATAATTACTAACGCGAACACAATCGGTTAATTAAAAATGTACAATGAACTTTCGATGTGTGTATATATATATATATATATAATATTTTATGATGCTTAAGTATAAAAAATGAACGTTAATTTCCGACGTGAACCGAACAACGAGAGTCTTTATAACGGTTGAGGATGAAGAAAGATCAAAAAAAAAAAAACACGCGTTTTTCACCTTTATTTTATGACTTTTTCCGTTTTGTTTCGTTTTTTATATTTTATATTTGATTTTGCCGGGCGAGACTCGTCGTGTAAATAGTTCGAATGTGCATCAATAGTTTTTTAATAATCAAAGGAGATCCGAGTATTTCACCGGTCAAAGACCATGTATGATATAGTGCCGGATCTAGGGGGGGGAGGGGCAAGTGGGTATCATTGCCCAGGGTGCCGTTGGTACGAGGGCGCTCTTAAATTTATGAAAAATCAAAAAAGGTTTAGTTTGAGTATATTAAAAATGACACAAATGTTTCATTTTTTTCTTTCATTTAAAATGTTTAAACTTGAAAATTAATGCAATATTATTTATTATTTACGAATTCATATAACTAACTATTTTTGTTTTACGTAGATAATATCTTTATATTCAATAATATTATCGAAGTTCCGTCAGATCTTTCCATTGACTTGGAAAAGACACAGTAGTTTGCTTCCACTTCATGCCGTTTAGGTCGTATCAAATTTTTGAGTTCGGATAGCAAAATTCGTATTATAATATTAGGACGTTTGTATTTTATTGTAATTTGAAATTATTTATAGAATATTCAATTTTTTTTAGACAGTGCTTTACTTGGGGGAGGACGTGGGAGGTGGTGGAGTATCCCTTTTATTTTTTAAATATTTTTTGGCGTACCCCTACTAATTTTTAAAAAATCACCCACAGGTATATGAGAAATTAAAATTTTGGGGGACGCTATTTTTTTTTTACGCTTATGCGTCCCTCTCCGATTTTTTTTCCAATTCAAGCACTAAATTAATAGGGGAATATATTAAAAATCAATTTTCGTTTTTCGTTAACGATGTAGGTAAGGATGTATGTAACAAAATTATTTTTAAAATTGAATATTTAAGTTCAAAGCGTGTATTTCAGTATAATATGTAAGGTACAGTGTACAATAACACAAAAATGAATATTAATTTCGTTATTCTGATCGAATTTCCACTATTTGTTGATATTAGTTTCTTGAATAAAACGATTCTGAGTGAAGCTTCAAATTATATATGTATAAAAAACCATAATTTAAAAATTATATACCTTCCTGGTTTACAAATATATATATATATATATATATATATATTGTACTGTGGGCAAAGTTTATAACTCAATATATTCACAAAAACAGGGAAAAAGAATGTTCGATGAGAAAGAAATGTCAAAAATATTTTTACCCTAAACCTTTCTCATATTATTGTCTATCTATATTTAAATTTTCATAAAGTTTTTATTGAAAAAAGGTAGTTGTTAAGGAGTTTTTGTTCAATTTTGGGTAATTTTTCCTAAATTTTTTTCAGAAAACTTCTAAGAATTTTTATACAGACTTCTTGAAATTAATGGACAAGTATTTCTATAGAAAAAGTGTTAACAGGAAAAAAAAAATTATATTACCTATTGTAAAAACACTAGCTTGCCCACTCCACTCTGCAAAATCTAAAATAAAAATATTCTGTAAAGTCATATTGAGTAAATGAACAAAATATATTTAAAATAAGTACTCACGTACAATTTCACAATTTTAAATAGAAGAAAGATTTTGGAATTATGTTTATGACTTCATCGAAATCGATATTATTATTATTTTCTTTAGTATGTAGTATATAATTTCTAATAATAAGAATACATTTTAATATTTTACACATCATAATATGAAAACGAATTTATACGTTTTGATTGAAATTTCGAAGGGGTTTGGAGCTCCTAACAATCACCCTTATGTACCAACCCTCTCGAGTCGGTAACCGGATTTTGATTTTTTTTTACAGTCAATGCATTCGCGTGCACAATGAGCGAACACAAAAACGGTTAAAAGTGATGATAAGGTTGTTTTCCAGGGGTTAGACGAAACGGACGACGTTTGATTTTTGAAAAACAACATTTTTAATGTCTCGTTAATTCTCGAATTTCGATTTTCATTTTGCCGACTCGTCGTCACACTGCTGTGTACAACAAACGTTTTTCGTACCGATCGAATGCGTTCCTTCCCCTAACGATTTCTTCGCCTTTTTCTCCTACATACATTCCGGCATCAAAGTCCCACGCTTTTAGCCGCGATTGCACGCTACACACGCATTGTTATGCTTTTCGTGCTTTTAGCGATGTTCTCTCTCACTCGCTCTTTTTCGCCCGTTACAATGGAGACGACGATGATTCGGTTTTCTTTATACTTACATACTTATATATATATATATATATATATATATATATGTACTTTATCATTATAGACTACACTGTATCGTCTATTTTACCTACACATAAAGAAGAAAACGATGACTCGGCACACAAACGAAATCGCATTGTTCGAAAGAATAATATTATTTTCTCAGAACTTTTGATTTCCTATTGTTGTACATTGAGCTAACCACCACGTTTTGTGGTCGAAGATTAGTCGCACTCGCGCCTACTGTCGCTGATGGCTTCCGATAATAATGAAAGTCCTGTAAGTTTATTTACTGATTAAATAAAAAAAGCAACGCGTTCAGAGGCGCATTAAGCGAAAAGGGCAAAAGGGGTGGCAATTGCTCCGGGGGCGGAAGTTTTTTGTTGGGGGAGGGGCGGTTTAGATGATATCTGCACATTTTCTATTTTTAGATTCTGAACGAAGTGACGAAGCTAGTGTTTTTACAATGATGTTTATTTCTTTTCTTTTTTTTTTTTTTCTGTGTACAACTTTTCGTATGGAAATACTTGTCCAAAAGTTTCGATCAATAACTTTTTGAACTCCGATTCGCCTCTAGTTTGTACTTTAAGGAGGTCATTTTTTGAATTTCTCAATTCTTCAAATATTTTTTTTTGAAATAACTACCCAAAATTTGACAAAAACGACTCGGAAACCGTCATTTTTTGATCCAAAGTTTATGAAAATTAAAACATACATAGAAAATCATATAAGAAAGATTTTGGCGCAAGAAAATTTTGAAAATTTCTCATTTATTTATATTATATTATTAACTTTCCTCGTTCAGAATCGTTTTATTGAAGAAATGATTTATCGTTTCTTTAAAATTAAATACACCCGTCAAGAGTATCCCACCCGTCGTGCGAAGTATGTCCGGTTTTTTTTTATTTTAATTCACAAAATTAATTTATCCCTTTAAGCATAGCTCGTGATGGGATAAATGAGTTAATTGAGATTTCTCAAAATGATAATTTACAAAGTTAAATTCTTTAACTAATTTACATACAAAACTTTTAATATAATTCATAATGTGAAACGTACAATTGAATTTCATCTAACAACCAGTTTACAATAGATTTTTTATTTATTATATCTTTTGATTTTTTAAGAAAATTCTTACTAAAATTTTTTTTTCGAAGCATTTGATATTTATAAAAAAAAAAAAAACTATAAACTTTATTACATTCGCTCAACAAGTGTCGATCTGTCTAAAATACGGCGAAGATAATGATGTTTATAATAAATTTTTTGTAATAAGCTGATGAAAAATTTTTCCAAAAAGTTATTATCCGAGTGGAGTGACAAAAATTTTTTGAAACTTATATTTATACTTACATATACATATATATATTATCAATAGGACTAGGGGCGCAAAACAATTTTCGGGTTGACTTAAAAAAACCCAGATAGACTTCGTACAATGGGTAATCTTCGCTGCTCAGAGGAGATACTCTTGGTGAGTGTGTTAAATTGTAAAGAAACGATAAAAAAACATTCGTTTTCAACCCACTCATTAAGAGTACCTGTTTGAGGAAGCAAAGAATACCCATGGTGTGAAGTATGTGTGGTTTTAACTTTATTTGACTTCATTTGCACTTGACATTATTTTTTTTCTATCCAATAAATGAAGAAAATGAAATTAATAATTACTAAAAATAAAAATGTGAGAGAACAAAGTGCCGGAAAAAAATATGTCAGGGTACGTAATTTTTTTTCACATTTTCAAAATTTTTTTGCGCCTAAATATTTCCAATGTTCTTCACTACAGTTTACACGTACGTACTACTCACATCTGCAGTTTGTTCAGTGTCGTAATTATGTGCACGTGCGAAATTAATGAAATTATAATATTTAAGTCGTTAGTGAGCTGACGAAATATACAATGTATATAATAATATTAAGTACCGTCTAGAGGCAAATCCGGTCACAAAAAGTTGCTGATCGAAACTTTTCGACAAGTGTTTCCATACGAAAAGTCGTACTCAGAAAAAAAATAAACATCATTGTCGAAACACTAGCTTCTTCACTTCGTTCAGAGTGCAAAAAATAGTAGCTCGAAATTCTGTACACCGGTTATTGTGAATCGGATTCGAACATTGTCAAAAAGTGAGACGATTCGAAAATACATAAGGCTTGGAAATTCGGATTAACATAAATGTGGATCCGTCCAAGGAGATCTCATAAAAATATTTTTGAGAAGGATTAATAAATTTCATAAATAGTAACCGATTTAAACACGTATTAATTAATTCAACGCGTCGATTAAGGCTAATGCACGTACAAATATAATTATCAAACGTTCTGTGCAAACAATCGTCGCGTATTATAAACGAATGATATTTTTTTGAAAAAAAAAAAAAAAAAAATACGCGTAAGTCATACATTATATTATTGTGAGTGTAATCGGTCGATTCGGCGGAACGTGTCGAACCACTGTAATAATAATAATAATAATAATTGCTGTGAAGTTTTATCACGTCCGAGTCCGAAGTTACACATAAATTATATACGGAAAATAATCAACTCCATAATATAGTTTTAAGCTCCTATACAATAAAATATCATACGATTCACTTTATCTATATTAGTTTTGAAAACTTTGCGCAAAGAACAAAAGTTTATCGAGGAAGAAGAGTTCGAAAAAAGATTATTCGGAAACTACAATAATTCAAGCTTTCGAGAAAACGCGAAGACGATAACTGCGCTGTTTGTAACGAAACTTGTACGTTTAAAATTATTATTGCAAAATCGATGTGTTTTTTTTTTTTTTTCAAAAATATTGCGTTGTACTCGTACATAGCAGGGGATATGGCTTGCAAGGGCTTGCTAATTTGTATTTAGTTTTTAGAAGCGTGTAACTACGATGTGGAGGGAAAGCGAGACTGTCGCACTTTATTTGTTGTTGATCCGAAATGATTTTCACATTCTTCGGTATAATAGGATTTGTTAAAAAAAAAATTTCAGTCAGTATGATAGTCCGAGGAAAAACTGTTATTTTACATACAACAATTAATTGAAATCGGACCAAAGGTTTTCAGTGTTTCTAAGCTTCAGTTGAGTTAGGATACTAATTTTAATTTCTAATCAAAACAGACATTTATGATTTTGATGTTTTCATAAATCTGTTGTAATATTTATTCTGAAATCAAATCAATCAATATTGTTCTTCATTGACAATGTAATATACGTATTATGATACAATGAGCATATTATTTTCATCTGATTTTAGGATGGAATTATACTATTACCCTTGTCGCATTCTGTATTCATTTGAATGTTGGCGATCCTGAATGATTAATTAGCGATCCCCAGGTTGAGAAACACTACACTAGATAACCGTGTGGACGGGACCGATCTCTCTCAAACCCCATAATAATATTTGTCCGAGTTCTCGGGGTCGTATTATTATGTTTAAATTTGACTGTAATAGATTCTGTTACAATGCCGATAGGTTCGAATGTCATGTGAAATTGAAAGGTCATTAATAATTACTGTCCAAATACATTGTTATGCATTCGAAAAATTAAGTCAATCATCAATCGGTCTGATGGATGGAACGTAATTAATTAAAAGCCGTAATGGTGATTAATGAGTTATTAGTATACTTACTAGATAAAGTGGCCCTAATAACAGTATTTTACAACAATAATAAGATAACCCCATACGTCATAATGTACTTAAAATTAAAATATGGCAATTAAAAAGTCAGTGGACTTTGTTCTCAGTTTATATGCTGTGATTCGTGAACACGAGTGTCGAAATTGAAATACTTAAAGAGTATTCGACAGGAGTTCATTATTAATAATGTAAATAATTTGTTTTATAAACGAAAAATATCATAAGAAAAAGTATTGTGAAACGTGTGTGTGTGTGTGTGTGTATGACAGTAAACATCATAAATTTAATTATATGAACAATAAATTCAATAAAATATGTTAAGAACTAATAACGAAAATACATCTGCGAATAACAATCAATTAAGCTTTAATTATCACTTAAAATTCTTGTGGAAAACTATTTATATAGCCGATGTATTATTTTATATTCGAACTCAGAATTGTCTTATTGAAGAAAATGATTTATCGTTTCTCTAAATATTTCAATACACCCATTAAGAGCATTGCATCCAAAGAGCGAAGAACACCCATGGTACGAAGTATGTCCGGTTTTTAAAATTTAATTGGGCACTGAAAAAACTAAGGTTTTTTGATGCTGTTTCTAAAACGAAATGAGTAAAATAAGTATTGCCTATATTTGAAAAAAAAAAAATTACTCAATGGTTTTGAATAGGTAGTAACAAAAATAAATAAATAAAAGCATTACCCGCCGCCGTTCGCATCAGTCCATAGCTGGATTAAGGGGCGAAGGTCTAGCCAGGGCTGCAGTTCCGGGGCCCATCCAAGTATCAAAGTGACAAGGGCCCATACAGTTTTAGACTGAATCACATTTTTCCGTGATTTTAAGTTATACTTAGCGTAAACAAAGTACTAAGGGAGATGGCTTGAAGTAAAGCTGGAAAAAATATGTATTTAATAAAATAGTTTTTGTTTTATAATATTATGTAACCATTTTTTTTTTTTTTTGGTTGTCATGTTAATAAATTTAGAACTTATCACTAAACTTTGTGTTATCATGCATTATTATTTAGGGATGGGGGTAGTTGGGTCCCGTGATAAGAGTTAGGCCCCTTGATAAGAAATTATAGCTGATAATTCTAATCAAGTGTTTGAATTCTAACCTCAAATAAAAAAATTACAAATCAATACCAACCATCAGGCATTGTAAATAGTTCCAGTACGATTTTTGAGTATATGAATTTGTCACACTGGTACAAGACCAGATTACATTATTTATCCGTAATTTATCCGTCAGTCGAAATTATAGAATGACCGTTATTTAACCGATATATAACCACATTATGTACCACAATTTTATGACTGTAAATATTTATGAATATTTATGACTGTGCACCGCCGGCTGTTTACCGGGATTTACTCCGCTTCGCTCCGCAAATCAAAAATATCCCTCGGCTTGTTGTGCAACGTGGGTGCGTTTCGGCTTGATAATCGACTTGCTGTGCAATGAGGGGACATTTAATTTTTCAAAATTTTGGGAAAATTTGGGATTAAATGGATTGGGAATTTTAATGTTTCTAAGTTGGTAACTTTGCTTTTTCGCTCGGTACCAATTTCCATGAAATCTTTGATAATTTTTTTTTTTCTTATCTCGAGCTGTGATCTCGGGGACCCAACTGCCCGAGGCCCTATTATTTATATTAATTCGGGGCAGTCTTGACTTTTATTATACTACAAATTAACACTCTAGAATAGACGTATAAAAAATAATATATACGTTGATAATAATTTTTATGTTAAATTCGTAAATTAGTTAGAAAAATGCAAGCGAAGCGTGAAGATTTCCAAAGAATTTTTTGTCAAAAGGGCCCGTATGAAGTTTCCGCCCCGGGGCCCAATGAGCGTTTAATCCGGCCTTCTTCGCGTCACGTACTTATGCGTATGTTTTTCACGCGTTTTTGTGCGCTATTTTTTTTTTTACTCTCCGTAAAATTGGCCTTCGCAAAAAAAAAAAAAAAGGAATCGGAATTTATGTGCGCGCGCGCACCAGACGGGAAATCGTTCTTAATGCCGGGCCGGCGGCCAGGGCGAAAACATGCATCACGCGGCGGACGGACGGTGGCTTTTCGCCATTCATTGACATTCGCTGCAAGGACTATTTGTTATAATAATATAGACTATATTTCACGGACCGACGACATCCTCCCCCCTCCCCCCCCGGTACCCTGCTATGGCGTTCCTTCCACCACCCCTAACTTCCCCTACCGACGACGACCGACCCTTCGCGCTACCATCATCCATCCGGCCACCCCCCCCCTCCCCACGCACGTTTCTACTTTTCCGGTCCACATACATCGCGCGCATCGTGGTGTCGTCGTGTATCGTTTATGGCAAAAAGGAAATTAAACCATAAATAAAAATAAATACGAATAAAAGGCGACCGAAGATTTTCTCGTCATGGTTTCTATTCGTATAGGTGCGCGCAGAGTTCATCGATATGCACATACATAAAATGAGGGTTGGGCAGGGGTTGATACTGCCACGTACGTTAGTAAGTAGTATTTCTGCGCACGACGAAACGCGCTTGGGGTCTCCTTGAGAATTAATGAAGTTCGTGCGTTACACCACTGCCAATTCATTGCACGGGCGGTACGTAGGTAGGTACGTGAGGGTTTTTTTTGAATACAAAAAAAAAAACGTGTTCTTCGCTCGTCGAGTGGGATTCTCTTGACGGGTGTAGTATTGAATTTCAAAGAAACGATAAGTCGTCTCTTCAATAAAACGATTCTAAGTCGAACTTCTAAGTCGAAGTATAAAAAAAATGAAGTTGACCAACGATTTTCGAGATTTTTCAAGTCCAGTTAGACACGTATATGTCATATACATAGTTAGATCATATAAAATTTTCAAGTCTTAATATCAAAAATCAAAAATTTTATTACATAAAAACTAACAAAATATGAGAAATTTTCAAAATGCCGTACTTAACTCAAAATCTTTATGAGATTTCTATGAAATATTATTGTAGCTATTTTTAGTGGTTGGTCAAAATTTCAAGTCCCTAGCTGTATTATTTTAGACGTTATGTTAAAAAGTAATTTTCAGTTTTACGGAAATTGCAGTAATTGTGAATTTTGCCGTTTTTTGTCAATTTTTCGACAGTTTTTCTCCGTTTTCGGAAAAAATATTGAGAAATTGAAAAAATGACCTCTTTGAAGTACCATCTGAGTACGATTTCGGTTCTATAGAGATACTGATAGAAACTTTCGGACAAGTATTTCTATACGAAAAAGTGTTCACAGAAAGAGAAATAAAAAATAAACATCATTGTAAAAACATAAGCTTCTTCACTTCGTTCAGAATCTAAAACGATAAAAATAATATTAATTTTTTTTTCGCTAAATACATAAAAATATGACGTTTTTAAATTTCATGAAATTTCGAATTTTGAATCATTATTATTATTATTATTATTATTATTTTTTTTGTAAAATTATTAAATTATTTACACGTCACTTTCATGCATTTTTTTCTCATTTGCAATACATAATATTTTTTATTACATAATACTAAGGCATGTAGCAATTCAATTATGATGAAAAAAAAAAACAAAACTCAAAAAGGGGGGATGGATTGACAAAGCTTGACCCGAAAAACCATACTTATCACGCGATCTATCTGACATATTCTCAGTTATATTCAGCGTCAGAATATTCATTATCAGGACTCGTAAGTTTATGCATTAAAAATTTGTAAAATATGCATTAAATTATGCACTAAAAAGTTGAAGAATACGCATTTTTAAATTATGCACTCAAAATATGCATCATGCAAAAAAAAAAAAAAAAAAAACATGACCAAATTTTAAAATAATAAGAATATAATATCCATTAATTTTAAAGTTGTTTCGTTTCGATAAAGAAAGCTGTTTATTCGAAGACAGTTGTGGTATCGATAACATTGTTTGCTTTCTTGACTATACTTTACTTTATTTATTTATTTTTTTTGCCATGCAGCCAAAATAATATGTTGTCGATTCATCATTCGTTGTACGCAATGCTTTAGAAAAAATAAAAATAAAACCGTTTTTTTTTAATACCCTGTAGTTTTGGCAAATTTTGAAAAAAACAATTGAGAATTTTGAAAAATTACCTCCTAAAAATATTTTCTCAAGCAAAATAATCTTTCAAAAGTTTTCAAAAAAGTTGCTGAATTCAAAAAGGAAACGTGGGAACAATCAACGAAATACGACTGCTCATAAAAAATAAATAAATATCATTGAAAAGATACACCGGCTTCTTTGCTCCGCTCAGAAATCTAAAAATGTAATTTACTAAACCCTCTAATCTAACGAATATCGGGTTTCCTTCGACGTTAATTTAAAAAATTAAATAAATAATTAAAAATTCTCGCGCGCATTTAACGTACAAACGCCATGTTAAGAGGGTTCGTTTTTTGAATTTCTCAATTCTTCAATTTTTCCCAAATTTTGACAAAAACAACTCGGAAACTATCATTTTTTTGATCCGAACTATATAAAAACTCAAACACAGATAGAAAATAATATAAGAACGATTTCGGCGCAAGAAAATTTTGGAAATGTGAAAAAAATTTTTAGTTCAGAATCGTTTTATTGAAGAAATGATATTTATCGTTTCTCTAAAATTCAATACACCCGTCAAAAGAATCCCACCCGAGTGCGAAGAACACCCCGACGAGCAAAGTACACACTATTTTGACTCAAAAGAGCTCGAGTGACATATTATTATTATTATTTATCATTTAAATGAAGTCATGTTCAGCACACAAGTCTACATAGCACATTATTTCACTAAGACCACTATACCAGATACTTGATATCATTAAAATTAGAATAATAATTGTCGATGACCGCAAAACTATTGGACATTTTGAAAATAAGCACGACTTTTATGTTTTTTTTTTTTTCAAGTTTTATGTTCGTTTGATACTTTTTGCCGACTTTATTATACTTTGTTTTCCAATAAATCCGGAAAAAACTTAAAAAATATTTTATTTACCTTTGTGCTCAAATTAATGATTATTTTCAAAATTCTATGCAAAATTTTATCAGTTTTAAAACGAATTTTGAGTAGGCGTACAAGCAGTTTTCACGCAAAAAGACAAATACATATAATTCATAACAATAACAATAACACACACACACACACACACACACACGCACACACAAGATAAATATAATACGATCAGTTTTAATTTTTTCGAATATATTATCGAACCTAGTGTGGAAAGCATTTTTAACTTTATTCATTATCAGAGAAAAATTTGTGTCTTTTGGTTTTATAATGGATGGTGTACGGTGTTCTCGAAATACGTATTTTTCGGTAAAATATTGCATGATGGATGATTTAACATTTTAACTTTTAAATTTTATTTATTATTACGCGTTTAATTTAATTGAATATTTTTTTTTTTTTTTTTTTTTACAACGAAGGTATTTTCAACATTGATTTGAAAAAAAAAAAAAAAAAAAAAAAAAAAAAA
>JAIPRM010010790.1:0-13470 GCA_025469315.1 Stegophylla sp. TES_Ste_2020
GAATTTCTCAATTCTTCGATGTTTTTTTTTTGGAAAAAACTACCCAAAATTTGATAAAAACGACTCGAAAACTATCATTTTTTGATCAGAATTTTATGAAAATTTAAACATAGATAGAAAATCCTATAAAAAAGATTTTGGCGCAAGAAAATTTTGAAAATGTGAAAAAAAATTTTGGACATTTTTCGAACATTTTTTTTTTTTTTTTTGTTCTTATATTATTAACTTCCTCTGTTCAGAATCGTTTTACCGGAGAAATGATTTATCGTTTCTTTAAAATTTAATACGCCCGTCAAGAGAATACCACCCGTCGTGCGAAATACACCCATCGTGCGAAGTATGTCCGGCTTTTTTTTTTTTTATATTTTAAAGGTCATAAATGCATTTTGCTATTAAGTCATGTTTTATTATTTTAAAGGTCATTAGACTTCCGTGCACTAATTATTATTGATGTTTCAGCCGTAGAACGACGAGTGACGGTGCGAAACACGACTGGAATTCCGTGTTGCGTCGCGTCCAAAATCGCATACCGCGGTCGTAGTCCAGAGTCATCCGGCGACACGGAAAGTGAGTGAAAATCAATCGATGCCCCTGAGGTCTAAAACACGATTTCCATTATCGTCGTCCGTTACGTTTAATACTCAAATAATTTTTTTCCGGTTCTCTGGCTCGCCCACTTTTAACCGTTGCGTGTGTTATTAAATTGTTCTTTTTAATTCTGCACGTAAAATCTTGAAATTCAATAATACAACTACATACAATAATATAAAAGCCAGACATACTTCACACGATCAGTGTTCTTCGCACGATAGGTGTGAAGCTCTTGGTGAGTGTATTAAATTTTAAAGAAACGATAAATCATTTTTTTTTAATAAGACGATTCTGAACAAAAGAAAATTTAATAATATAAAAAACAATAATAGTCGTCATTTTCAACACACTCAGTAAAAGTATCTGACCACGAAGAGCGAAGAATATCCGTGGTGCGAATTATGTCCGGCTTTCTTGTCTTTACTTTACTTTTTTTTTATCTAATATATAAAGAAAATAAAAATAAATGCAAAAAAAAAATTTTGGACATTTTTCTAATATTTTTTTTTCACATTTTCAAAATTTTCAAAATATGATGGTTTCTGAGTCGTTTTTGTCAAAATTTGGGTAGTTTTTTCCAAAAAAAAAAAAAAAAAATGAAGAATTGAGAAATTCAAAAAATGACCTCTCTAAGGTACCAACTAGAGGCAAATCCGCTTTCAAAGAGTTACTGATCGAAACTTTTGGATAATTAGATATATACGAAAAAGTGTATACAGATAAAAAATAAATAAACATCATTGTAAAAACACTAGCTTCTTCACTTCGTTCAGAATCTAACGCTAAACTACCACGTGTTGTCGTATGTTCCGGTGTATTATAGGAGATAAAATCACACGCTTTAATAATTATTGAAATCAAACGATGTGTACCAGAACGAATTATTGACTGTTGGTGCATGAATAATATGCACACGGTACGGTGGCGCATATAACTGTTAACCACTTAGTGAGAAACTGTCATTAAAATCGGTTTGCTGATCGTGTCGAAGATATTAATTAATTTGAAATGTCAATATTATCGATAACCGAACAGTTTTTCTTGAATATCACAACCGATGCCGTGTGTTCGTTTTCTATACAATCAAATATCTTCGCACTAATATAATATTACAAAAATTTTTTTCCAAAACAACATAAACGTCTCATCCGTAGACTGTAGAGTAATAGAGGTTTTCGAAATCGTGTTTCACTGTGTATTTGTGAAGTTGCAATTTGGTTTTCTAATAATTCAAGTCGGCAATAAATCAAGCCGTACGTCATGAGCACTGCAACGTGGCGTTTTTCTTCTCTGCAGGACTTCGGGGAGAAACGACTGTTTTGCATAATCACTAAACATTATTCTGTTCCAACTTTATACCACGAGCGATATTTAAACCGAGAGACACACGCTAATTGAAAAAAAAAAAAAAAAGACGGTAAGGTAATGGCGCTGGTGGTTTTCATAGAACATTGGATAGAACACTTTTACGATTAGCTCATCTGAAGTACATTAATTTTTGTATAATATAATTTGGAATTTGAAATCGGTAAAATAATATTGTTAATTAAGTCGGTATAAGACTGTTTTTTTGTAAAGCAAAATATGATTTTGAGTTTCTGGCGTTTCTGTTGCTGTTATTATTTTGAACAGCTTTCATGAAATTCGATTTCATAAAATTATAGTTTACATACAACTTGTTATTCGATTTTTAATTTAAAAATAACTTATTTCAGTGGAAATTAAAATCGTAAAACATCGTGTAATTAATACGAATCTAAATTGTAACTTGGAGGTAATTAAAATAATAATAATAATACCTAAAATGCAGCACTCAAATAATATTGAAAATTCCGTTTTGACCTGTTAAAAAATTCCTAGAGAAGATCTTATTATTGATATTTGTGAATTCGACGAATATTATTATTTTACCCCCGCCCTCTGTCTTCGGCCATAGTGTGTTTCATTTAAAATCGAATTAAGTCTTCCAGATGGACTGAGATTGTTGCGGGAAAATGGTTCGAATAATATTATAATCGATATTTTTATGTCGGAAGTCTGTAGCGAGTTTTAATTTGAAATATTCTTTCGGTATCGCCTGCAGCAGAGGGAAAAAATAAGTTGATTAAAACGCACCACTACTTTTTCTCACTGTCCGTCCCGCAGAGGGGGCGACAACTCATCTGATGATGACATAAAATGAAAATGACCAGTGGCGAAGCGATTCGATTGAATCGAAGAGGACAACGGAGGGTAAAAATAACATGTCACTGGGATTTTCGACGAGCGTATTGTGTGTGCGGAAAATGAAATAAAATAATAATATTTTCTGTCGAACAACTGATCAAAATGTAATACATATTATGATACACAATGCCGTTCGATCATAACAAAAGGAATTGAATTCCACACGCGATTCGAAAATAATTACGAATGATGCAGATTTTTTTATGAAGTAACTCTCATTTAACGCATTAACGATCCAATTAAATTACAAATTGGATATAAAATTCAATATGAATCTGTTTTATTGTAACGTAACGAACATAGAATTGAAAATAAATGTATATTAATTAGTTTGCACTCGTTAAAATATCAAATGAAAATAACATTTATAACATAATAGTATTTATACACTCCATATTATGTTCCGTTATTACCCAGCTACGGTTAGTATAATTAATTTAGAGAAATACATAAAAACCATCTACCACATTTTTGGTTTTAATTAGCTTTCCATAACAATAGTCGAACATCACTGATAATCATTAAACAAGACGAGACGTTGTGAAACTGTTCGGGTTACTATATTAAAATATGATAAAGACATTGTTGTACAATACTCATATTCCGCCCATCAAAATGTAAGTCATCGAAATGATAAACGAAAACAATATAATGACACTCGTAAATGTGCGCAGAGAGCGTAATACAACATTGTGTTAGTGTTGTGAAAATTAATAATATATGAAGCAGCTCATTAATTCCACGGCGCTTATTATTAACAGAGAACAATAAACATCTTCAAGGTTGTGTTTGCATTATTTTAACACTACTTGGGAAATAAATTTAATAATTAATGAAGTTATCTTAAGGTGTGTGTAAGTGTGTGGTGTCTGAATTTGTCGTTTTAAAGCGTTCGAAAAAAAAAAGAGAATAGAATACTTAAGTTTCCTAGTCGGAGGAATAATCCTGGTCTAAGGCCTAATAATCAGATAATTTCTATAATATAAATGATAATTTTATGTAATAATTTCTACTGTAATAAAAATTGAATAGAATACCTACATTTTTAATTTGCCTAACTTTCGTCAATTCGAATTCTATAACTACAATCTATATACAATTTTCATCCAACCAAAATTATTAGGTAATAAGTGTAAAAATATTTTTTTCTACATAACAAATAACAAAATAAATACCACAAAAAAATTGAATAAATATTATATTATTTTACTCCATACAATACTTAGTAATTTTTAGAATAAATGAATGACATTTTCAGTTAGTTTTGGATATTTTTTTAATTGTAAAAAGAAAGTTCAACATTATTGACATCAATTATTTACATTTTTCAATAATTACGGTTTAAGTATAACAAAAAAGTATTGGCACAATACTAAAATAACAAATTAATAAATAAGAAAATGTTTGATTGGATGAGAAAATTGAGAATTATTAGTATGTTTTAAACATACGAAAACATCATTTCGGTTCAGATTCATAAACTACTAGAATTATGAACTCAAATAGTGTCGTCGATTATCTGAAATTTTGAGTATAAAAACAATTTTAAACGTTTAAAACACTCGAGTGAAATATTCTGGCCGGTTCTTAATACGATTCTTTTTACTACGGACCGTATGGTTTTACGGACTTTTGAACATAACGCCTGAACTAACGACTGTTTCGTTGAAAAGGTGACGGACACCCAGGACCGAGAAAACGGTGTTCCGTGTGGGTAGACACGACCGACGGCCGGATTCTGGACCGGGATGACAAATTAGAAGTGTCCGTTTGGGCGGAGGCCACGACTTGGGGCCGATACGAGGACGCGTTGGTAATCGTCGAGATCAAGGCGGGCGACGTCACACTTCCGGCCGTCCGCATACCGGTCGTTGTCACGGCAGTCACGTTCCCGGTGGAACTTCCGTTGGCGTCGACCATCAAGTGAGTATATATCTCCGGACCAAAAGTCTTATCCGGGCCCGGGAGGGAGAAGGGGGTGAAGTTTTTTTTTTACACCAAAATATTTCATATAGTATTTTCTATTTGTATTTCAATTTTCATAAAGTTTCAATTAGTAAAATATAGTTTTTAAGGCGTTTTTACCAAATTTTGAAAAAACTATTGAGAATTTTGATCTCTCGAAAGTACCATCTAGAAATTAATTTTGAATGGAAAAAATGTTGGATAATTATTTCTATAAAAAAAGTGTTTATAGAAAAAAAAAAAAAAATGTATATAATAAACAACACAGTAAAACACAAGCTTCCTCGCTCCACTCAGAACCTAACATATTATAGAATACTAAATGAGAACTATCCGGAGGAAGTTATGTGTTTATTTTTTGTTTGCAATTGCATCATTCATTTCGTCGCCTTGAAAATTTTCTGATAAAATATATAACTACACTGACTTGTGGTGAATAATTGCTAAGGTTCAGTCTCTATTCAATGGACTCAGATCAACGGTTGTACGTCAAAAATAACAGTGAAATACCAATTCAGATATCATGGCACATATATAATAAGAGTGAAACACACAAACCGTTCGGAGCAGTGTTTGACACATTGAATTCTGATGATCCGAACTTCTGGTCTTTTAGAATTAACCATTTTCACGGATTGGAATCGCCACGATATTTTTTGGTGAGTGAAAACCATAAACGTAAACACGACAACATATTATTATTGCGAATAATTAAGTCGAATCGCGTGTGAGATGTCAAGTTTTAAAATATGAATTTTACAAATTGTTTGCGTACACGCCACAAGTGTTGCTCCATAAGTACACTTAAGTTTCGATGGTGTCACGATAAGACGCGTTATACGTGAAACTTGGGGCTATTTTTAATATATACATAGTTTCTCCCACACCAAAAAAAAAACAACATGTAAAAATACTTTACGTAAAACAACGCTGCAATAACAACGACATGTATTTTTTTTTTTTTGTGTTATAATATCTTCATCAATTTCTATTTGTGTTATTTTATTATACTTATAATTTACAGTGTGTTTGCGATATCGCAATTTTTAAATTTCAAACTTTATAAATAACGTTATATATTTTTAGTCAATCATCCGTACACAAATAATATTATTGTTGTTCTAATTCTAAATAAGTCAAAACTTTGACAATTAAAATTTGCAGGTTTTAGTCCTCAAAAACAATATACTGAAAAATAATATATACGTATATCGAATTCGTTCTATAAAATTGTTGAGCGTGGAAAATGTCAATTTTTCGATTCGTTTATGATATTGATATTATATTTTCACCAATCAAAAGCGGTTAGAAAATAAGCCATCACCTTCACTAGCAAACTCACATTCTTTCAATGTAATCAATGTAATAATTAAAACAGATCGTGACCATACGCGGATTCCTCTGTACTCAAAGAAACGAAAATACAAATTCGTTTGGCACATAATTTATTTTTAAAGTTCACAAAAAAAAAAAAAATTCTACTTGAAATAAATAAAGGATAATAATATGTGCCACATCCATTACATGTAATTTCAGTTTAATGTTATACACAAAACGACCCCCGACGTCCGCGACCTCTTTACCGTATAATCATTGTCCTGATGTTTTACATTATGATTAATCGACTTTCCGCAAATTAAGAACGTTTGACAATAACCCGCTTTTTCGCTGAGTACCTTTACATGCACTTTTTTTTTTTTTTAAATAATAGAGCAACGCTTGCCATTATGTAGAATCTCTCTCTCTCTCTCTCTCTCTTTCTCTCTCTCTCTCTCTCTCTCTCTCTCTCTTTCTTTCTCTCTCTCACACACACGCACCCTCTTAATTTTCTTTATAATAAATAATTTTCTCTGTGATACGCCATCTCGAGAGTCACGAGTAATTAATAATATCAAGTACCCCCCCCCCTTTGTTTGTCACAATCGTTTTCATAAAAACGCTAACACTTTCGGATGATTAAATTCATAGCTCAGTTTAATTCTAACTCAACCTACCTACTACTATGACCCCGGAAATGTTGGATACCCTCGAGAACGTCGACGAATAATATTGGTATTGAGTGGTAGACTTTTCGTTTTAAACTTTTTACAGATCAAGCCACTCGTTATGAAATTGGATGCGAAACAAGAAGGATATGTAACGGTTTTCCTGGACAGGACCAAAGAACTGTCTATTACAACACGCGACGAAAAGAATATGGTGTTCGGGAAAGCTGTCGGCATTGTTACTGCTCTCGAACCACCAGGGTAAACCCAATAAATTTACACTAATTATAATCGTATGCTAATTATCCCTGCACTACTATAATATTTTGTTGAAACGTCTGCAAGACTCAACTCCGTTTGCGAATATTTCCGAAAACTGATCGACCTATTTTTAATCTACTCCAGAGGTGTTTACCAAAACGATTAAAGTTTTTTTTTTTTTTTTCTAACATTTGAAAAGCAAAACCTATACCCAACCACATCTGTCGACTGGAAATTATGATAGACCATAGAGTAAAGAATATGTAGAGAAGCCATACCATATACTATTACGCATAGTGAATTGAAGCAATCAAATGGAATACAGTAAGAGAGACCATTTTGAGAAAAATAAAATTATTTTCTTATTTGGTTGGTACCACTTTAAATTTTCATATTATCGTATTAGATAAGACATACAAAAACAATAACATTAACTTTAAAGTATGATAACAGTTCCTTATCAGTGATCCGATTGAGCAAGGGATACAATATTTCGATACGATAATTTGATTCTTTTCAACAGGTCACTCTAAGCGTATTCCATTTTAATGCTTCATTTATGTATACGTATGGCCACGGATTGCGATAGACCCAGGAGGCGCGCAAGACGTGTTTGTTTTAGATTCTGAAAGGAGCGAAAAAGCTTATGATTTAACAATTATGTTTATTTTATTTTTATTTATTCTCTTCCTGGAAACGCTTTTTCGCATAGAAATACTAAATAGTAGCTCTATACGAGTCGAACGATACGAATAGAAATGATTTATCGTTTCTCTTTAAAATTCAACACACCCAATCAAGAGTATCCCACCCAAGTACTCATTTTTCTTTTCCAATGCCCTTAAAACGACATAATATCAGTCGAAATTTCAAAGTTAATTAACAATCGTTATTATATCGTTTGGCAAGTAGTATACGACATAATAACAATCGAGGAGCTCGGCACGAGTATCGTTTTCAAACGTACAATTTAACGGCATATCCGTCGCAGTGTAGAATATCACTCGCTAGTACTTCTCGGAAGCCATAGCGCTTGTGCATCCCCAGCTGACTTCAAATAGTTTATAATATTTCAACGCGCGCGATAATTAATGTACTCGGAATATTATTATAATTATTATTATAACTCTATACGCCCGAGTTCGTTTCAGAGAATACTGTTGGAGATTGGACGGATATGCGCTGAAACCCGTCGTCGTGAAACTTAGTTCGGAAACGTTGCATTCGATGCGACCGAACGTGATCATGACCGAAGAAGACACGAGTTTCCAGGTAACGAAACGTGTAACGTGTAACGTGTTGAAAAAAAGGAGGGGAAGAGGAAATTATATGGCGAATAATTTTAATGGCCGTAAAATAAAACTTTGTTGGTCTATTTTAAATGGCTATTAACATAGATGTCTATTGTTATTGTAATTTAAGTGCTTGGAACAATAACCAGGTAAATCCACTTTATGAAATTGTTCAGGGTTGATAAAAAAATCGTTTTATTCCATGATTAACCAATATTAAAACTATTACAGTTAAATTTTTCTACTATTAACAAGATGAAAAAAATAATACTGTGGACTTAGAATTTAGTTCACTTTTTTTTTCTTTTGACAAAAGTTGTCCAAAGTCATGAAACTTGTGGATTTATCTGGTTATTGCGCTAAACATATTGTCTTTTGAGGGTAAACTAATAGTAATTTGTCCAAAAAATAAAAATTTTAATTTTATTACTTCGAAGTATAGTAAAACAGTACTTTAAGTTTTCAATTGAGTTATAATAAAACAAGTGGCATAAGAATTTATTACATTCACAACAACAAACCATAATTTTTATTTGGTAAAATTAATAAAATTCACTATCGCAGGATTCATTTTCGTTCCTATTTCTTAAAAGACAATATTTATGTATTACAAAAATATCATAAACCGTTATTATTGTTATATATTACATGTATTACTGTTATTCGTGTGTGACGCGTCGTTTAGTTTTTCGTTTCCTGGAATGATTGAAAAAACAAAAAAACATGAAATTTTGACAGTGGCAAGTGAAAATGTTTTTCGACTTTCCCATTACAGATTTATGCGACCCGTATCTATGAGTCACAGTCGTCGTTGGGCAAAGCGAGTCGGTGGTTTTCTATGTTGAACCTCTTGCGGTATCCCACAAACTTGTGGTTCGAAGTCGACAGCCCGTTCACGGTGAAGACTCTGAAGACTCTGAGATGCGGAGTCCGACCGGGAAATTCCTATATACGAGTGTTTTACGAAGACCTGATAGAGGTGCACACGATTTATTTTATAACAAATAACTTGGTGAAAAATATCAGGAAATTTAGGAAATGTTTTAAAAGTATTGGGGAAAAAAATTCGAGCAATTCTTAAATGAAAAAAAAAAAAATTCAAGTAGACAGATAACACGATACTTTTTTTTTATTTATTTATAAATGTATGTGTACATAAAATTGATCGTATCTGTTTAAAACAACACAAAAAACTATCCATTTACATGCAATGTTGAGCAAAGATTATCAATTTTTTTAATAAAACGCTAAAGGTAATTAAAATTTACTTAAATACAAATTTTTGATTTATAGTGTAAAAATCAGTACCCACCGTTGTAGAAAACAACAAAGATAATAATTATAAAAAAATTATTTGCAAAAATTCATAGGTACTTAACAATAAATTAGGTATTTGTGTAGAGTACTAACTACAAGAAAAAATTATGAACTCTTCAAGTGTATATCATAGATATATTTTTGTTTTGTTTTTTCGATATAACATAATACTTGAATTGGATGTTTCTCAACTTGATTGTGTATTACTGATATTGGCGAAAAACTGTACTTGGAATTTATTTATACAAATATAATAATAACCATAGATAACACAATTACTTTTCTATGTCTGCCGCTGTTTGCTGTTGAGTACATATTTTACAAAATATAATTAACGAACCGGTTGTTCCTTCTGCCTGTATTTAGATAGAAGTGCAAGTTAAAGTTGTCGTCAAACACATGGTCAAGCCAAAAATGCCTAAGCAAATAGCGACCAGAAAAATCGTGCAATTCGGTAATCTGTACGCTGTCTGTGAACGCGGTTATTATCAACCTGAAGTATGTGTCGTGTCGTGTAATGAAATCTACTCAAATTTGTTATTGTTTTTAATTATTACTAAATGATAACGTTATTGTTCTCATCTCATCATTGAGATAAGTATAGATTTTGAAAGATTAACTAACGGTTAAAATTTTACATTGAATCATTCGAAAACATCAAAATTCCATATTTTACGCATTTGAATTGTTAGCGAGAAAAAAAAATGTTACCTTTGATTCAACTAAGTTTCTTTTATTTTCGGATGCATCTATATAGTTATTTTAATTTATCGTATGGTGACTGAACACAATTTAGATGATTGAAATTATAGTGTTATTAATTATTATTAATTATACTATTATATTACTACCATCAATTGTGTCTAATTGATATTCGTTACGAAGTTACATATTTCAACAATATATTTTGAAAACCAAACATAAGCGTTTAGTTTATCAATCAATTGAAGGTATTTAAAGATTTATACTTTTATAATAATTATACACTTCTATCCACAAAGACGGTGTAATAAATAATAATTTTACGAGTAATTTAATGATTTATATGCTTTTTAGGGACCCCACACAAAAAGTGTCACTCAGTATATTTAACCCAAATCAAGTATCCTTTAAGCATTTTGACCTTCTGTGTATACAAATTATTTTTACAGAATCCAAATAAACTCTACGGCGCACGTATTCAGTACATAGTTATATTGTTGAAAGGCTGAATTTTTTTTTTCTGTTTTTATTATTTATTTATTCATGTACAATAAAATGATATTATTCTTTTTTTAATATCTGATCCAAAATTCAATTTAAAACTACAATCTCGGAAAAACAATCGCTTCCACGTCCGGACAACGACCATCCTTTATCCAATACATAAAGAACAACTGGAGTTAGGACAGAATTGACCCACAAGGACCCCGTATGGTTTTTTTAGAAAGGCCAGAGTTACTAAAATTACACGAACGAAGATTTCGAAACACAGTACTTAAAGTATCACAATGACTATTTAACTGTATACATATTATGTTCAGTTAATTGATGGAAATAAATTTTAAATATTTCGTGTAATATAATTCAAAAATAATATAATATGCACCCTATCATCCACTTGTGTGATACAATAATTTTAAAATACAAAGCAAAACGATTGGAATACGAGCAGACAGTGATTTTTTTTTTTTTTTTTTTTGATTTCTGCGGCACAAATGTAATTGAAATTAAAAAATATAAATAAAACGATATCAATTACATCAATTACATCTATTCCCATAGACCCGTGTAGATAAATAAATAAGCAATGGCTATATCAAAACTTCACGGGATCGCAGTCTTTTTTGGGTAAGGAAGACGTTTCTCTTCCTCACACGAGTTTCTATTTTACACAGATAAGGAAATGCATATGACAGGGGTCGTCAACCGTTTTCCAGGAAAGAGCCATTTTTCTAAAAAATGACAAAACCAAGACGTTTAATGAGCCACATTTGTGCGAACAACATAATTATTATTATTTTTTTTTTTTTTTCTATACTTATCATTGAGTTATTAAAATTATGTCACCATCGAGCTAGATTCAGTTGTGAAAAACGTGGTTTGAAGTAATATAATTGTGTAATTAAAATTGTAAATAAAAATGAAAATCTCAAAGCCGATGCTCATTATAAAAAGCCACAGGTTGCCGACCGTGTAACCTGGAGTTTTCAAAATTTTCGCTCTCACTCGATAAACTGCTTTGACCCGTCCATTTATTCATTATCTGTGATCACCCCCTCTCGGCCGCCCGCCTAGAAAGATGTCCTCCATGACCAGTTGTCTTTCGTTTCGCTCGTGTCACAGATGATCGCGCAGTTCGAGGTGAACGTGCGTTTTCCGTTGCTGTTGCTGTCGACAAACCGCGTGAACTTCGGCCAAGTGATCGTGTGCGATACCAAGAGCATGGACGTGGCGTTAAATACGTATCCAGGTACTGATCATCTCAACGTCACCCCCCCCTCCCACTCATTTTCGTACACGTTTTCACTGGATTTAAAATACAAACGTTCGGAATTGATTTTATGACGATGTTCGCCTACGAGTTTTTAAAATAAATTAAGGACGCGTACTTCGCCCCTCGGGTGTTCTTCGCTCTTCAAGTGGAAGAGCTCTCTTGTGGGTGTGTTATGCATTTTAAAGAATTTTTTTTCAATTTAACGATTCTGATAGGAATTTCGGTTTATTCGAGACAATTTCACTTAGAAATTATAATAAAGTCCGATCGAAAACTTCTTTGCGTAAAAACACTAGCTTCTCTGCTCAAAATCTAAAAAAATCTGTTTTCTCAATAATTAAAATACATTATATGACGTGCTGTGTTATTTTATATTTTTGATATCGGTTTCCTTGAACGATTAGCGAAATTAAATGGTTTTTGAAAACGGGTTTAATAAACTTAAAATATGTTTTCTGTTATAGTTTTGATAACAGAAAATTAAATTTAAAAAAAAAAAAATCAAATAAACGACTACGTTTCGACCGATTTTCCAAATACTCGTCATGCACACTCCGTTTATTATCACGTCGTCTTTCTTTTGCACTTAGGTGAAGAACGTTTTGCCGTCCGTTCCGGAAACGTCGCGTTCACAGTGTCACCCGCCGACGGCGGAATCGTCTCGTCAAACGGGCCCACGTGGCTAACGATCTCGTTCCGACCTAAGTGAGTGCAAAATATATACAGTTATGCACAGGCAACGCGGCTGTCTAATCGTATAAGCTATATATCAGTGGCGTATCCAAGATTTTTTTTTTTTTCTGGGAGGGGCTGATCAGTGACAAAATTCCATAGTCCTTTTTGATTTCATTAATTTTTAGAAATTAGAAGAAAGCCCATAAAATCATGATACACCCCTCCCCCAACAACAACATTTTTATTTAATTAGTACCTATGCACCACCATACAGTCTTATTTATTATAAAATGAAATAATAATTAAAATTTAATTTTAATCCTCTTACAAATTCGACACCATGGGGTCATTTAGGTGCACGGCACAACAAAACCCAAATAATTTTAAATAATTAAAATATGTTTATCTGGTCAAACATAAAATTTATGTTTGACCAGATAAACATATTGATAAACATATATAAATGAATTTATATATTTGCCATTGACGATGATATCTTAATTAGGTATTAATATTAATTATTAATTAGATCAGTGGTGGCCAAACTTTTTTTATCGCGGGCCATAAAAAAAAAAAAAAATATTTGCCGGGCCTGAAATTTGTAATTTTTCTTTAAACTTTAAAATCATTAGAATTTTAGGTACTTGTATAATATAATTAGATATTTAGTGACGTTTTTATT
>JAIPRM010010791.1:0-13469 GCA_025469315.1 Stegophylla sp. TES_Ste_2020
AATAATATCAGAAATATTTTGACGCAAGAAAATTTTGAAAATGGGGGGAAAAATGTTTGACTTTTTTTTCTAACAGTGTTTGTTTTTCATTCATTTTTTTCCTTTTCTTTATTTATTAGATAAAAAAGGTAAAGTAAATTAAAGAAAAGTAAAGTGTAGACAAAAAAGCCGGACAAACTTTACACCACGAGTATTCTTCGTTCCTCGGGTCAGATACTCTTAGTGGGTATGTTGAAAATGACGCCTGTTTTTGTTTTTTAATTATACATCAATTTATATGCCATCTTTGTCTTAAAACATATACGACATAATATACTATATTATAGTACATATAATACGTATAAATCTACTAAAGCAAATTAACTTGATTTACATTTGATCTAAATTTACCCATTTATGCGAAATATTTGAAAATATTCTTTAAATTTCAAAAACTGTATCACTAAAATATTTGAACAATGCTTAAATATTAAAGAATGTAAAATATGATTTTCATTATTTTTATTGCATCATTCATAAAATGATTTTTATGCTCGGGGAAGGTAAATCTTAAATCTGCTTAAATATGACTATAATGGTGAGTACTCTAAACACAGTAAATATAAATACATATTCTTTATACATGACTTACATTTAATGCCCAACAAAGAAACGGTCTCAAATTAAAATTTACTAGCAAAACCGATCAGCCATATTGTAATATATAAATTAGTATAAACGTTAATTGAAATTATTATGTATGCAGGTGCAGGTGTAAAACACTTACACAAAATGTCTATATTATCCACGTATTATAGAAAATACCGGAGAAAATGATGCTACGTCTTCGTTTTCAATTTTCTAAGAAAAGTTTTTTTATCAGCATTCAACGTGGCACGAGCCACACATATTATTCGTATATTCAGAACGGTGTATTTGTACAGCATATTGACAAGTAATTTAGCAAGATAAACATTAAACACATACTAATAATTATTATAATATGTAACTACGCATTTGCCACTGCGCCCACATTGTATATCACCATGTTGTCATCAACATCATTTAACCACTGCTTCGTGAAACTTACCAACAACAGTAGTGTTTTCTTAACGATAAAATATATAATATCAACTGATAATTTTTTTCAGTATCATTTTACGCTTGCGAGTACTCTTAAAATCATAATTTTAGCATAACATGTGTACCTAGGCATTTTTTGTTACGCCGACAAAAAGAGTTTTTTTTTTTTATTCTCTTTGCATTTGAACTACCTATATTTTTAATTTTTTTTTTTTTATATATTGTATATGTGTACATTAGCAACCGGCTAATAATAATCGTATACCCCCTTTATTAATTACACGACAGTTTGTTGTCACCTGCTGTTGTGGTTTTATTGTTCGACACAAAGTGCGAGAGGGAGAAAATATAATATGAACAACTTACACCGTGCGTATAATGTGTGGCAATACAAAAATATTATTTTACTAGAGAAAAACATAAACGAAAACTATGAATAACAAAATATTATTATCGTAAATTATCGTTGTGGCTCTGTTTATTATTAAAATATTGCTGTTTTCAACTGTCAGGACTCAAAAAAAAAACGCCATTTTTTTTATTTTAATCAGTACTTTTAATCATTTCAAAATGTATTCTAAATGTGATTTTTGTTTCAATAAAAAAATAAAACAATTTAAAATCGCTAAAAATCTAGCATGTTTTGACATTTTTTTTTTTTTTTTGTTATAGTTATCTTCTACGAAATATTGTTCATACATAATACATTATGACCCATTTGCAAATTATTGATTATTTTAATTATATACAATTTCTCTTGTGCAATTTCGGCCCACGTATCTTTTAGTTCCATTTTCAAAGCACTCACACATATAAAAATCTAATTTATGATTTATTTATGATTAATCGATATTTTATTGCGTATATTTTTTTGTCATGCTCAGATTGACATAACATTTTAGGTAAAATAAATAAGATCTATTGTATGAAATGTCGAAAAATAAAAATTGGAATTTGAAGTCATATTTTATTTCTTTTACACGTTTAATACGTGTATGTGAAAATGTTTAAAGCAAATGTCTTAAACACTCTTCCGCCTTATCAACAGTATGATATAATCACGGAAAATGTCAAGTTCGAAAACTCGTAAATTTGGGTTCAAAAATTTAAATTTTACTCCTATTAGTTTCGAATTCAATGTCGTTATTGAATTACAACAGGTACCTAGGCACTTATTAAAAATTCGGTTGTATCGTTTGGCAAAAATTGTTCAGTGGATGTGAATACAATGTAATTATTACACGTAATTACACGTACCTCTAAACATACCTGTATATACAATGTATAAATTACTGCTCGGAGAAAAGGCTAACAAAGTAATTATTGTCGCGTACCTGCGTATATAATTGGCACACCGTTTTGTTTTTGTTTTTTCGGTATTTTTGTACACGAAACTTAATTTCATTTATGAGACTGTTCCTGCATTAATAATTTATACCTATATTTAAACACGCAGTTTAATGTACGCGTGAATACTCAATTGCTACGTGGACTGTGCAGCAACATTGAAACCACCCCTGTTGACGGGACTTAAATATATGACGTGTGGACGTGTGCATGATGTGCATTATACGCTGCACTTGTAAATTATCGCGGAACAGAGAAACGGATTGTTTGAGAACATGCCAAATAAAATTTATACGGAACCCCACCACCACCACCACCACCACCACCACGCGCCGTTATTGTATCGTAACCGCGAATGAATAAAATCGTATGCTTTCGAATTATGGCATCTGCACGATTGTGAAAAAAAAATTATTCATATATCTATAATATACATCCGTACGAGTAAAATATGTATTCGAACCTGAAGGATTTGGCGGACATCAAACGACGGATACAAGTGAGGTGATCAATTGATTATATAATGCCTAGAACACAAAAATGATATACGAAATCGGTAAAATACGATTGAGCGCGGTCCTATATGGGAACAACATTTTTAGCGTTGCAATTAAACACGCTCATAGTTTATTTTTTTTCACCCTACGTTGCCAAATTAAATAATTTTTATGAAAACCACTGAGCACGATGTTTGGTATTATCTGTATAGTCGGTTTGCTGTATATATAATAATAACGTGACGAGCTTAACAAAAGTAGTATTGGATATCTAACGGATAAACTCGATAGACATTGTATTTAGCTCTGTTGAGTGTAGGCGTCGACATTCTTTTTCAGTGCATATAGGTATGTCATAAAAAATATCCAGGAAAATATAAAAGAAATTAAAATTATGCTTTTAGAACTAGGAGAAAAAATGATGATATTTAATTTTAATCAGTGGCTTATTTACAGGGGTAGTTCAGGAGTATTGGACCCTTTCCACAAACAAAACGAAAAAAAAAAAACAATTACATTTCCTACAAAATAAATAATAACTAGGGTTGGGGCCTCGTAATCCACCAAATATGCACTTGAATACTCAAAGTATGCGTGTTTATATAAATTAAAACAACAAATTTACTTAGTTAAACACCAGAAATAAATATTTTAAAATTAAAACACTCAGTTTTATAATTCAGTGTAGAAACACACTGAATACTCAAATGTGAATACCTATATTACTAGCGGACACGTATGGCTACGTATCGATGTATCGACCTATCTATAGATAGGTATCTATCGGTACGTATCTGTTATTAGTTATCTTGTAATATTTGTATACCTAATAGTAAAGTGAATCTGTAAGTAATGGGAACATGTAGAACCCTCCTCCCCCGCAAAAAATGAATTTTTTTGGAAAAATATGCAACTGATATTAATAAATATCGTTTTACAGAGAAATGCAACGATACACAAGTTGAATTGAGGTATTCAATTTATTACTTTTTTTTTTTTGAATATCTGGTAAAATGTCTTTTATAAATAGATTAGTTTAATTAATAGACTAATAGTCCAATACTGGTAATATTATTTATAATACATATAAAAATCACAATGAATTAAGTGCCTTTTTTTTTGTCTTAACGGCAGTGGCGCTTGTTTCCAGTGCCTTTCTCTCCCCACTCTGGATCCACCTTTGCATTTGTTCAATACCAAATCTAAAGTAAATATTTAACATATACTAGTGCATTAAGTTAAGAACTTAAATTTTAATATATAATACAGATATGCGATAAATGGCAAAATTACACAGAATTTCGTACTCAACAGTAATGTTTTTTTTTTTTTTTTTGGCGGGGGGGTCGGCTTTCATTTCATTATTTTGTTTAGAGTGTGCTCAATCCTATTGCCAAAAGCGTAAAACGTGCTCAATCATACGGCACCCCACGAGATACTATACCAGTGACGGATTTAATGAGGAAAAATGGACGTTTGGGGTGCCATTTAATGGATCTCACTCGAAATGAAAAAATGAAATAACATCTGTAATTACATATCAAAATTTAAAAGTTCTAAACATAATGCATAAGTCTATCTAAAATGTTTACATTAGTTTTGATATTGCGTTAACGCAATAGTGGATCCAGAGTGGGAGGAGCTCTGAAAGCAAGTGCTACTCCTATAAGAAGAAAAAAGATACATAATTCATTGTGGTTTTTATGTTTTATAAATAACATTACCAATGTTTGATGTTTATTCTGTTAATTAAATTAAATTTATTTATCAACAACATTTTACTAGATAATTTAATAAGGAAAAATAAGTTTATAAGTAGGGCTAGGGTTTATATTATGCATTGGCAAGATTTTTCTGTTACTAATGATTACTGCTTTTGTTTGTAATGTCCTTGAATCACATTATGGTTAATTTATTTCGCATATTTCCGCATATTTTCAATAAAATGCATATCTTTGCATATTTCAATTATAAACACGTTTATAGTAAATAGCAGGGTTTATAGTAAATTTCAACAGTAACGGTTGGTAAAAAATAACCTAATATTTTTATTTATTATACAACAGATATGGAATACTTACCTTAATTTTCACATTACTCATACAACTGGAACAGATTATCTACAACTACAATGAAAAACGCCAGAGAGTATCTTAAATAATTTTCTAATTAAATTTTCAAGACCTACGAGAAAGAAAATATTTATTAATTATTAATATTTGCAACCAATTAGTGGTAGAAAAAAACAATTTCAAGTATCTTGACATTTAAGTGCAGCAAAACACTTAACATTAAAAGAAAAAATGAATGAAAAAACATTGAAATTCTTTTTTTTTGAAAAAACTACCGAAAATTGGATAAAAATGATTTAGAAACTATCTTTTTTTTTTAAAAATCAATTAAAACTTTATGAAAATTTAAATATAGATAGACACTTAAAGAGAAATATTTTGGCAGAAGAAAATTTTGAAATTTTGAAAAAAAAATTCTGGAAATTCTTTTCTAATTCTATATTTTTAATGTGTGCATGATTTCGTATAGAAATACGAGTGTCCAAAAGTTTCGTACAGTAACTTTTTGAAACCGGATTTGCCTCTAGATGGTAGGTATTTTAGGCAGGCCATTTTTTTGAAATTTTTATTTGTTTTCTCAACAATTGAGAAAACTATTCAAAATTTGACAGAAAAGACTCTGAAACCATCTTTTTTGTAATCCAAATTTTGTGAAAATTTAAACATAAATAGGTAATAATATGATAAATATTTGGGCGTAAGAACATTTAGAAAATGTGAGAAAAAATTTGGAATTTTTTCTTACATTTTTTTTCTCATCAATTTTTTTTTTATTTTTAGTAAAATTATCTTTTTTCCTTTTATTTTTTTCATTGAAAAAAAAAAATAAAGTAAATTGAAGTAAAACAAAGATATAAGTATCTAAATCAGTGGTTCTCAATCGGTGTGCCGTGAAATCAACTAAGTGTGCCGCGAGAAAAGTTTCCGAGTCTTTTTTGTCAAATTTTGTGTAGTTCTTCTCAAATTTTGAGAAAACAATTGAAAATTAAAAAAAAAATACTTCTTTAAAGTACAATCTAGAGGCGAATTTGGTTTTAAAAAGTTGCTGGTCTAGATTTTTAGACAAGTATTCCCATACGAAAAAGTTTTTCCAGAAAAAATAAAAATGAAAAAATATCCAAATTTTTTTTATATTTTCAAAATTTTCTCGTACCAAAATATTTTTTATATTATTGTCTATATATGATTAAATTTTCAAGAAATTTGGATCTAATAATGATGGTTTCTAATTCTTTTTGTCAAGTTTTGGGTAGTTTTCCTCCTCAAAAAATTGAGAAATTCAAAAAATTAGCTCTTTAAAGTACCAACTAAAGGTAAATCCAATTTCAAAAAGTTACCTGTCAAGACTTTTGGACAAGTATTTCTAAACAAAAAAAGGTTAATAGAAAATAAAAATAAAAATAAAAAATAAACATCATGTTCTTTTACCAAATGATACCTCATTTGATATAATTTAATATAATTTGCATAATAATTGGTTTAATAAATAATTTTACTGGCACTTAAAAGTTAGAACTACTACTCAAATGACGGTTAATTCAAATAATGGCAAATTTATTTTCGTTATTATTACGTAACATATTCAATTTATTGTTTTTAAGGCAATAATTGTATAATAGCTTTCTGATATAATAGGTCAACTTATATTTACGTTTTTGTTCAAATAAATCGTGACAGTTTTTAATCATGATTGCTTTAAACTTCAAAACTTGGCGAAATTGATTATTTATAAAATAAACACTGATTGTTCTGTTATTAGTAGTATAAAAATTATAACTTATTACCTGTTTCAAGAGTAATATTGCCTAAATCTAGAAAACATTAAAATTATCTGATCATCTTGAAATTTCGAGTAAAGATGTAATATTTATTAAACATACCTTCTCAATATAAAACTGACAATTTTTGTTTTGTATAATTCACTGAAGCTTCGTTTAGAATGGTTTTATCAAAGAGATTATTTATCGTTTCTTTAAAATTATCATACTTACCTGAAGAGCAAAGTATTAGAAAGTTATAACAGAAGTATGTTTGACATTTTACTTTTAAAAAAATTAAACTATCATTGTATAAGTATTTTTTATTAAATCACTTAGACCTTTACATTATATTTACTTATACTTACTATAACTTACTTTATACCTTTTATAATATTATACCATTCACTGTTATTAGTGTTTAATAAATTAGCTTCTTTTTAATTAATGCATGAGGTATTTAATAACAAATTATTTCATTAAATCATAGCACTTTGATTTAATATAAGTAATTATTCTTTTACCGATATAATATTATAAATAAATGACCGAGTGGAAATGGATCAAATTTGTAATGAAAAGATAGACACATATAAGAGTGTGTATAGAAATATAAGTCTATTCGTGTCTGTAATTCAATAGTTAATAGAAAAAGGATAAATTGTATCTTTTTAATTATTTTGTATTATAAAAAAAATTTATAAAAATATTTTATACTATAAAAAAAAAATTGTTGATTAAAATTATCTCATATTTTAGGAAATTTTAGTGTGATATTTCCTTTCTTTGCCTACATAATTGTAGTGCAACATTTTTAAATTAAAATAATTGCTTAGGAAGCAAATCGATTTCGTTAATTTTCCTAAAGTTAGGTAAGTATTAGGAACAATATTATTATATGTGACAAAATCTTTGAAAACTTACCTTTTAACATTACAGATAAATGCTGCTATAGAAAACCGAATAAGATCTAATTCGTTGATTTATATAATTGCTATTAAATGAACATTAATGATGGAATATTGATTTGGTACGATTTGTGTCAGATAGGTACGTGTAATGTTTGTGTCTCGAACAATCATTATAACGAATTATTATTTTAGGTAATATTTATTTTCCAGTGCTTAAAAGATCCTTGACTTGTTTACAAAGTTTACAAACATCCTTTACTTGTAAACAAAATATTAGTACAATGTTATGAAATTGAAAATAGTTTGGGTCAAACATTTTAAAGACACTAATTTGTATTCATCGAGGTTACACAATTTCTAATATAATTTATAAACCATAATTAAATGAATTTTACAAACTGTTCACACGATATAAAGTTAAGTTAGAGGTACTTCTGAGTTTTGATGTTCTAAATTTACGAAACACATTGAAATAACCGAAATAGTTACCCAAAAATTTGTGTAAACCAGTGGTTTCCAACTGGTGTGGAATTCTCCCTAAGGGGGAAATTAAGATACTGCACAGAAAGGAATTCAGTGATGGCGAAATAACGAGAATTTTTTTTTTTAATTTTGTTAAAAAAATTAATTTAAAATCTACTTCAATTATTTAATCAATATTTATATTTTACATTATTATTTCTGCTTTTATATTTAATAAATTTGTTCTTATATTTAATATTATGAATCAGTTGACTTATATCTAATTTATAAAATAATGATAATAAAAATTCAATAGCTGTATAAATTTATGTATAATTATATTTATTTTGTATAATTTATTTGTATAGCCAACACAAACAATATCAAAATTCTAATTTAAGATTTTTAAAAACTTTCAAGGAAAGGATAAATTTTTTGAAAAATTACAGAGAGGAGTAGAATAAAAAAGGTTAAAAAACACTAGTAATAAACTCTGCACAAATGGCATTATAACGCTTTCGTTAAAATATTATTTACAAATAATTAAATCGCTCGAGGTTATATTTTTTTATTTTATATCGTCGTAGTACCACAAAATCCCTTATTTCAATAAATTATTTTATTCAAAAATAGTTTTAGACAAACACGATTTTCGGGTATCGCCTTGGACACTCCATGTGAATAAAACTATTTGAATACAATTGACAATCACTTCTTCTGTGTGGCGCTCAGCGTGTTAAACCCACATGGGTTACGTTATTGTGTTAAAGCAATGCCATTAATTCCTCTTATCTCAGTTATACATTTATCGAAAATAATCGTTGAAATAACTGTGTACACGTTCCGTAGTTTGAACCAGTTTTAAATAATACTTAGAAACTGTGATAATAATACATAGTGTATACGATTTGTTATCCATTCATCCTACGCGCGGTAAAATATTAAAACTTTACAAGTACGTCAAAACAGTTGGTTCCAGATTAACATTAAAACAAATAATACACCTGTTTTATAAAATTCAATCGTTTAAATGTAAGAAGTGAGTCTATGTGTTATCGTCGATTTTCTTATGTAAGTGTATATTCAAATTTTAATAATATGAAATTGTTTCAGATATTTTTTTTTTTTTTTTTATTTACTTGCTTGAGAGACACATACAAACAATTCATAGATCCGCTGTTTGAGTTATGTGTAGTTAAAATTTATATTATGTAATAAACTAATAAATGTTTTTATGTATGGCCGTTCGTGTGGCGGATTCGTGGTACATTTAACAACGTCGCATCTTGAAGACCGTAATAATATCGTATAAATAGGAGAATTCGCAGTAGACAGAAAATCTTGAATAATAATAGTCATTGTGTCGTATTTAACAAAAGCGCAAAACTTTCTGGCAAAAGAATAGAAATTGAACTGGTATATTATTCATGAAAATATGAATATCTATATAATATGAATAATATAGATGCGTATTTATTTATGTATGTAATAAATAAAATAATGGGTGTCGGAAAAATATCGGGCGGGGAAAAATATGAGTGGAAAAAATATCTGGTAAAATTATTTGGGTAAAATATTTCCAGAGGAAAAAATATCCGGTGGAAACATATCAAACGAAAAAATATCATTATGTAGTAAAATACTGAGAAACCTTAGGTCGTTCTTTTAAATGTTAAATGTAAAGAGAGAAAAATAATAGTTTTTAGATTACAATATTTGAAATACAAATTTCTTTTGTAATTAATGATTCATATTTCATTACATTATTCATAATACCATTTAACTTTAAATGTTTATATATATATATATATATATATACAATATACATAATATATGTGTATACATTTAAGTAAATATATACACTGTGTGTTAACGATAAGTGGATACACTCAATAACTATGCACAGACTCATTTTTTCATTATATTTAAATTGCTATAACTCAACCATTTTAGATTATGAACGAAGTGAAGAAGCTAGGTAGTGTTTTTACAATGATTATTTTCTTTTCTTCTTTTTTTTCTTTTTTGTATAGATATACTTGTCCAAAAGTTTCGATCAGCAACTTTTTGAAATCGGATTTACCTCGGTTTGTACTTTAGAAAGATCATTTTTTGAATTTCTCAATTTTTCAATTTTT
Organism: Stegophylla sp. TES_Ste_2020; assembly: GCA_025469315.1. Lineage (NCBI taxonomy): Eukaryota > Metazoa > Arthropoda > Insecta > Hemiptera > Aphididae > Stegophylla > Stegophylla sp. TES_Ste_2020. The sequence goes on from JAIPRM010010791.1 coordinate 10,247, forward strand.
CAATTTTTTTTTTTTTTTTTTTTTTAACTACTCGAAAATTTGATAATATAAAAAAAAATAAATAAAAAAAAATACGGAAACCATCATTTTTTGATTCGAACTTTACGATAATTTAAACATAGATAGACAATAATATGAGAAACATTTTGACGCAAGAAAATTTAGAAAATGTGAAAAAAAAATTTTTCTACATTTTTTTTCTCATTTAATTTTTTTTCTTTATTTATTATAGATAAAAAAAGTAAAGTATAGACAAGGAAGCCAGACATACTTCACGCCACAGATATTCTTCGCTCTTCAGGTCAAATACTCTTGGTGAATGTTGAAAATGACGACTATTATTGTTCTTTATATTATTAACTTCTTTCGTTCAGAATCGTTTAACTGAAGAAATGATTTATCGTTTCTATAAAATTATACACTCCCTGCAACAGTATCTGACCCGAAGAGTGAAGAATATCCGTGTGAAGTATGTCCGGCTTTCTTGTCTATACTTTACTTTACTTCACTTTTTAAACTTGAAAAATAAATTCAAATACGAAAACTCATTAAAAAAGTATAATAGAAAAATAATTCTTTTAAATAGACTATTTAAATAAAAAGAGTTTTCGTCAATTGGTCGAGGTATAAATTGGTGATATGGTAAATTGGTCGTGTGGTAAGTTAATCGTGGTAAAATTAGTGGAATATGTAATAAATAATAATACAACTAATTAATCGTACGACCAATTTGATATGTCCAATTTTTAGCACGACCAATTTGATACGACCAATTGACTGTAATCTATTTAAAAAATAGTTGTTGTGCGCATGCACAATAGCAAGCAATACAAAATTAGTCAACTTGTTTAAAAAGTAATAAAATTATGTTGATATTTTGCTCCAAAAACGGAATTCTAATATTATAGTGGATCTGCTTATAGCAATTAAGTGTTTCCATTTCTCGTGATTACACTTTATATAAATATCTATTCAACTATTTTACCATACAATTCAGGTAATTAATGACAATTATGATGTATACTTACTTATATAATTAAATATCAATAACTGATTAAAATTATGATGTTTATAATTTATATTTTATACATTTTAGATTCTGAGTGAAACGACTATGTGTTTTGACTATGATGTTTATTTATTTCTATTTTTTTATATTTTTTATGTGTACACATTTTTGTATGGAAATACTTTGAAAGTTTTGATCAGTAACTTTTTGTAGCCGGTAATTTAAATAGGTCATTTTTGAAAATTCTCAATTGTTTTCTCAGAATTTGGTAAAAACTACCCAAAATTTGAGAAAAAAGACTCGGAAACTATCTTTTTTTGATCCTAACATTATGAAAATTTAAACGTAGATAGACAATAATGAGAAATGTTTTGGTGCAAGAAAATTAAAAAAAAAAAAAAATTGGAATGAGTGAAGAATACCCATGGTGCGAAGTATATCCAGCTTTCTTGTCTATACTTTACTAATCTCTGCTTTATTTTATTTTATTTTACTTTACTTTTTATATTTTATTATATTTATTATATTACATTATATTTTTTTTTAATATTTGTATATTATAATACTGTATTGTTATGGTATATTTTCACCGGATATTTTTCCAAGACTCATAAAATAATATGACCTGACTGACATGTTTGAGTATGAAATTTGGTTATAAAATTTGTCGTAAGATGTAGACATTCACTGAGAAAGATTTTTCCTAAATTCAACCCTTAAAGAGGTTTTAAGTAGTGAGAGGGGTAAAAATTGATAAAATTGCATCTAAAAACATTACCTAAATACCCAAAGACCACGAGTCACATTCAAGAGTTGGTATTCATGCTCCCAACAAACGTACTCTTGACTACTATTATCGGAAGTATTACCAAATGTACCTTAATACCCCGATGCATTTGACATTTTAAAAATATGTACTGTACACTAAGAATGAATTTCCTAAAATTCGCATAAAATGTGGTTTCGCCTTCACGTCATTAATAATTGGTAAAAAAGTAAAAATTTGTTGAATTTGATAAATATGGTAAAGACATTGAAGTGTTTGTCTATATGTTCAGAATACTATTCGAAATGGCTGGACCAATTTTAAAGGACTGGTAGAGAACTTTGATAACCAAACTATGGCAAGCAGCAGTACAATGAGGTAAAAATAACCTCTATCAAACTTTTGAATCTGAGAAAAGGGGAGTGAAGAGAGAGAGGAAGAAGAGGGAGAGAGAGTTGCTCACTTTAATTTAACAAATATTAAAATATAAAAACATATAAACAAATATTTTAGTGGAACTAGTTAATTTATACTTAAAAAGACGTTGATTGTTATTATTAATTATCTATATCTTTGAAAAATAATAATTAATCTCTAGTATAAACAGTACATAACTTTTACCTTTTTCATATTATTGTGATCGAAAAATAACTATGAATATATTTTAAATCTATTTTAATTTTTTTAGATTCTGAACGAAGTGAAGAAGCTAGTGTTTTTACAATGATGTTTATTATTTTTTTTTTTAATTTTTTTATTTTTAGATTCTGAACGAAGTGAAGAAGCTTATGATTTTACAATGATGTTTATTTTTTTTTTATTTTTTCTCTTTCTGTAAACCCTTTTTCGTATAGAAATACTTGTCCGAAAGTTTCGATCAGTATCTCTATAGAACCGGAATCACACCCAGCACACTGCTTCCACTACACCACTGAATGTAATTGATTTTTGCTGAATAAATGAATATTAAATACTAAAATATTATGTACATGGTATTTAATTGAAATTGTATTAAAAAATTATTTTATTGCATAAGAAAATAACTAAATTCATAATATTATATAATAAATTAATATGATTTAATTTTAAAATGTTTTCCTGTATTGACTACCTATGTCGTAATATTTTACTAGTCATGCAGATATAGCAATGCAATATTTATATTTTGCTATATTTAACGGTTGGTTGGGATACCGACGAGATCAATAATAATAAATAAACTTTAACATACCTTTTAAATACGAATCTAGTAGTAGAGGACAGAGATAGGTTACAATAAAACAGTAAGCGTGTAAAGTAATATTAACAAGTTGACAGTAATTACACATGATTCTGTTGGTACAAGTAGAACGTTTTCTATGAGTACAACTTAAAACCACAGTTGTAGATATACAACCGTGCTTAAAACCAAATAAGATATCATGTAATATACTACAAAAATAAAACGA
>JAIPRM010010792.1:0-13468 GCA_025469315.1 Stegophylla sp. TES_Ste_2020
TCCTTCGTTCAGAATCGTTTTACTGAAGAAATGATTTATCGTTTCTTTAAAATTTAATACGCCCGCCAAGAGAATACCACCCGTCGTGCGAAGTACACCCATCGTGCGAAGTATGTCCGGCTTTTTTTATAATAATTGTCAAAACTTAAGATTATTATCCAATATCTTTCGTAAATCCATCTAAATTATAATTAGAATCAACAACTTTTCGTTTACATATTATTTGTAATAAAGTTATTAGTTCCGTGTTTCATTGTATTTTTGAATTCTGAACGAAAAAAAGAAGCTAGAATTTTCACAATATTATGTTTATTTCTTATTTTTTTATTTTTGTTTTTCTGTTAACACTTTTTCGCATAGTAATACTTGTGTCCAAAAGTCTCGATCAGTATCTTTTCGAAACCGGATTTGCCTCTTGTTGATGGTACTTCAAGACGATCATTTTTTTGGAATTTCTCAAATTCTTTTCTTGATCCAAACTTTATGAAAAATCAAACATATTTTATATTTTAAAACACCATTGACGTTTTTCCAAAACACAGATTTTCTAAAATTTTCATATTCAAAAACATAGATTTTCCAAATCTTGTCGTTCTAAAATTTGATTTTCGAAAACATGCACTCAAATCGTATTTACTGCAACTCGGACGGTATGCGAATAATAATAATATGCGTGACATGGCGGAATGCGATGATACCGAAATCGAGTGTAGGTAGTAGTAGTGATTTTTTTTTTTTTTTTTTTGTCGAAAGTAAACGTTTCGAAAATAATTAAAGAAAATCGAGAAAGTAATTGCGAACGAACGTGGAGAATTTTGCAGAGGTGCGATTTCGTGCGATTTAATAAATTATCTACTTTTCACTTTAAAACGCGTGTATTCTTCATGGTGCTGTGTCAGATTTCCATTTTTCACACACACACACGAATCGTAAGTAGTTCGGCAATTCGAAAAATGTCGGACTATATTTTATATTTTATTTTTACTCCAAAGAGTATACAAAACGTTGTTGACAAACGTCAATAACGAAATCTCCTTGGAAGTTCGCCACTTAAATAACATAATAATATAATATTTATGTAAATTAAATAACGTTTCGAGAAATTGTTTTCAAGCTCGAATCTTGAAAATTAATTAAAAAAAAAAAAAAATTCGGACATTCTTCGCACATTGGGTATTCTTCGCTCCTCTGTGGCGGGATTTAGGCGGGATTGATAAATTTTTCAGTAATTACTGATAATTTCTTCAATAAAACGATTCTGAGTGGAGAATCAGTTCGCATAAGACCATCTTACTTAAGAATTATAAAGTCATTACAAAAAGTATTTTTTTCTGGCCGCTTTCATATCCTACTATTGACCGAGAACAGGAAAAAAAAAATTCACATTTTCAAAATATTTTTCATATTATTTGCTAGGTATGTATACTTAATTTTTTTCATATAGTTCGGATCAAAAAAAAAGAAAGTTTTAAAGTTGCTTTTGTCAAACTTCGGAGAAACTATTGAGAATTTCGAAAAATAACGTCTCTAACGCGTACGCAAATGAGCGAAATCGTGATTCAAAATATTATACTGGAAGAATTTCTCGCCGAGTATTTCTTAAAAAAAAAAAAAATTATAGACACTTAAAAAAAAAATAAAAAAACATTAGCTTCTGTGCTTTACTTTAAATATACTTCAATGTTGATCAATTAAAAACAAATGAACCAAAGGCCTGAATTGGTACAGTCATTTTTTTTCCCCCTTAGGGACTTAACTGTAATAATAATAATAATAATAATAATCATTTTTTTTTTCTTCTTACACTAGGCCTTAATTAGAACTGTTAGGTTTTTGGTTTTGACACTCGGTTAGTGTAGAGCCATAAAATATTAATAATATGTAATGAATTAAAAGTGAAAAAAAAAAAAAAATTCCGTTTGTAACATAATAATTCAAAGACCATTTCGAGACTAGAGAACAATGCTGGGGCCGCGGAACACAAACAATTTGTATAATAATAATAATAATACCACGTGTGCCCGTTTTGTAAATATTCAAACGTTGTCGGGCGAAAAAAATGCATACAAAACTCATGACCGCCTATTGTGTGCGTGTTTTGTGCTACTATTTAAATGAGCCGATGTCGTCCGTCTCCACAAAAACCTTCGCGTTTGTCATTTGGCGTAGTTTTGATTGCGTTTTGTGCTCTCGCGCACTATTCGGGATATACTTTCTCTAAATTTAGATTAGGTGCATTTACTCCTCGAAGCGCGCGCGCACACGTACAATAGAGACATTAATCGCACGCCCCTCCCACCACGGGTTTGAATAATATAATAATGTAAGAATATCTAAGATCGAACGATCGCGCGTACTGTGCAGGAATTTTGCACGGGGAGAGGGCTAAGATCCCACGTTAAACACACAGAAAAATATAATATTGAAAATACTATTTCAGATAATATTAAATGTATATTACTGCATTTTAGATTCTGAGCGAAGTGGAGAAGCTAGTGTTTTTACAATGATGTTTATTTATTTATTTTTTTCCGAGTACAACTTTTCGTATAGAAATACTTGTCCAAAAGTTTCGATCAATAGCTTTTTGAAACCCGATTCGGCTCTATATTGTACTATAGACAGGTGGTTTTTTGAGTTTCTCAATTCTTCAATGTTTTTTTTTGGAAAAAACTACCCAAAATTTGAAAAAAAAACGACTCGAAAACCATCATTTTTTGATCAGAATTTTATGAAAATTTAAATATAGATAGAAAATCCTATAAAAAAGATTTTGGCGCAAAAAAATTTTGAAAATGTGAAAAAAAATTTTGGACATTTTTTGAAATTTTTTTTTTTTTTTTATTATTAACTTCCTTCGTTCAGAATAGTTTTACTGAAGAAATGATTTATCGTTTCTTTAAGATTTAATATGGCCGTCAAGAGAATACCACCCGTCGTGCGAAGTACACCTATCGTGCGAAGTATTTCCGGCTTTTTTTTCTTTTTATTTAAGTTTTGAATCGTTTTATCGAAGAAATAATTTATTGTTTCCTTAAACATAGAAGACCAACAGTATCCCATCCGAGGAGAAAAGAATACCAATTGAACAATTTATCTCCGACTTTCTAAAATACGTTTTTTATGCGCACTGCAGCTCTGGTTATTGGATACTTAAAACATTTATTAAAGATGTTCAAAAACCATTATACTTATAACAGAAAATTTCTTTTATTATTTGTGTAACATTATTTTAATTTCTTTATGTTATCTAAATAACAATTACAATGTGACTTTGTTATTACTTTTACTCAGAAATTTTTTCAATTAATTTAATGAATTCATAAATATAGAGATTGATTTGTTCATGAAGAATTCGTCGTGTAATGTCCAAATGCAAGATTAAATTTTATAATATATATTTTACAACACATTTGTTTAATAATTAGTATTGATTGAATGGGCAAAAATACAGAAAATAAAATATTAGGAATCAAGTAAGGAGACAAAAATATGTTTATACAACGCCATATCAACTTTTTTTGTAATATTTTGGAGCAAAACTTTGTACCCTGCAGTTAGATTAGCTACTTAATTAAAATTTAAGAGTAAAATAAATCGATATACGGCAGATGTCAGTATTTCGCTAGTGAAAATGAAATTGTTGCACCTGGATAATGCGTTAGAGAGAATAAAAATTGCCATTATGTTATAATATTAATATTACACACATGTCTCATTAAACTGCGAAAATCTCGCAAACGTAGTGTTATAATGCCTACCTAACCTACGACTATTATTGTTCTTTATATTATTAGCACACTTTGCTCAGAATCGTCTTATTGAAGAAATGATTTATCGTTTCTTTAAAATTCAATACACCCGTCAAGACAAAAGAATCCCACCCGACGTGCGAAGAACACCCCGACGAGCAAAGTACACACTTTGTTAAAAATTGAACACCCATTAAGAACGTTCCACTCAAGGATCGATTGATATCCATATTTCGAAGTATGTCAGGCTTTTTTTATTTATATTGTTCAGAAACCAGAGTTACAATAAAATAATTTGTGATAACAATGTAAATTTTTTGAGAGGGAAGGGGGGTTAGAAGGTGGCTAAATGTTTGTTGTACAGGTAAACAGCTAAACAGTATTCAATCGGTATAAAATCAGTCAAAATAAATGGTTATATTATACATTATAATAAGTGTTTTAAAGTGGTTTTACACTAGTAACAATACACATTCCCCACCCCCAACTTAAATGAAACTAACACACAATATAATATAATAATATAATAGTATATACTATTACATATATATATATATATATACGAGAGCGCGATGTACCGAGAACGAGCTAGATACAGTGAGATAAGATCTATATACTATTATAACATAGGACGTATGTTATTATGCTGGCTCAGCGGCAGGAACCACGCAGTGTGAACACGTCCGACGTCGCCATCATCGCAATCGTCATAGTCATCATCATCATCATAATATACGGACAACGGCGATGCCGCGATTCGAATAGTGCAGCTTAAACTGGTTTCCAGAGCTTGACCAGATACGGTAGTCGGTCGCAGAATACATACGAGTACACGTAAGAATTATAGATGAATATATCGCGTGCGTATTCTTTACCGTTATCGCAAGTATAAATTTCTATGTGTTTTCGTCGACAATAGGTTATGATTATAATTATTATAATAGTTATTAGTTTGCAGGTTGTATTATGGAGGTGCCTCAATGTAATTAGATTTTGTTTTCATATAATTATTGTATCGGATAATATTATATTCCAAATCGGTGCAAAAATGGTGACACGACAGCAGCAGTCACGGCGTAGTGACAGTCTCGAACAGACCATCCTTCCGGTTGGAAACGGCATACGGCAACCGCCGCCGGCACACGATATCTCCGCTTGCCATATGGTTGCCGCCGCTGAGGGATTTACAAGTCAATAACTGCAAGCATAGGTGCGTGTGTGGAAAGGTCTTTGGCTCCGAAACGGTGACGGCGTGATGCGGGATATGTTGAAAGATGACTAAAATTATTATAATTATTGTAAGAATACGACGACGTAATATCCTTAATATAACAATAAAAAGTCGATCATACTTCACACCATGGATATTCTTCGCTTTTCCGCTTTTCGGATGCGATGCACTTGGTAGACGTATTGAATTTCAAAGAAATTGTAAATTATTTCTCTATTAAAACTATTCTGAGCACAGCGTGGAAAATTTAATAACAGAATAAACCATGTGAATTTCATTATTCGTGGGAACGATCAACATGTATTTTAATGTTTTTAAATTCAAAGCATTTTTGTAATTAAAATAAATCATTAGTTTACGTGTTAATCAGTTTCATACAAAATTTTACTTTAAAAGTTTATAGAATATAGATACATATATATATGTACGATCATTTATATATATATATATATATATATAAATGATCGTACAAATCGGCCTATGAATACATTTTTATTAGCGTTTAAAATTCTCAAAATATATGCAGAAAAACTTTCGGTAAAAGAAAATATAGAGCGTGATTTAAATTTTAAAAGTTTTAACGATTTTTTAAATATTTTATAGACCATTCAGAAAATATATATGTAAGATTGTACTCAATTTTCAGTTCATAATATCAAAAATTAAAATATTTATTAGAAAGTAACAAACAAGATATTTCCAAAACTCTAATTTTATCCCAAAAGTGGTCAAATTCTGTTTAGTCTATAATCTATATAAAAACATTTTTTTTGATGATGAGCGAAAATGTCAAGTCTCTCGTACTATATTCATTTTAAATTAATAAAATCAATTTCATAAAAATCTAATAGACAGCATAATTTGTGATTTCACTTAATTTTTCGGTAGTCTTTTATTGTTTTTGGAATGACTATCGAAAATTTAAATAATTAACAACTTTAGTGCCAATGAACTATAAAGCATAGCTGAATGCTTTTGGATAAATTCCACTACATTAAAAGGTGTTCATATGAAAAAATTAAATAAAATCATTTTAGAACTACTAGATACTTGGCTTCACTCAAAATCTAAAATCCACATAGGTACCAACATATTATTAGGTTTATATGTAGAAAAAAAACATGAGTTTTTGTCGACGAGAAATGCTTTAAAGTCACGTACTAGTCATACCACTATACAACGGCGGCGGTGTTTATATGTGCATATAGTACACTGTTTTAATTTTCACATAAACATCACATATATCCCCCCTCCCCCAAGTCATTTAGTTTAATTGTTAGCCCACCTTGACAAGTTCTAGGTTTATATATTTATAAAAAGAATTTTTTTTTAACATTTCATTTTTGCGTGTACGACAGCGATGACCTATTGTTAACTATTATAATATATGCTACGGAACTTGATTGTGTAGGGAGTGGGTAGAGGGTGCCAGCAGCGTTGTGATAAAAACAGTGTGAATTGCAACCACGCGGTGAACGAGAAGGCGAGACTCGAAGAGCCACTTGAGACGACTCGCGACGTCGTATACGTCGTATCTCACGCGCTCGCAAGCGGCTGTGGCGGCGACTATGGTGGTGACGACGAAGTTGGCCGCGTCGAGAGACCGTTGAGTTATGCGTCGGCTGGCGCCCATCGTTAGTTAGGTTTATTATTATCTTAAAACGACATGAACCGAAACGTTTAGTAAAAATACGAACTATTATTAAAATATTATATAATAAGTGCACTTTTGTACTGGGTTATAAGAGGTATCACCATGTCGACCAAAATCTTCCGGTTCTTAACACTACAAATCAAAGAGTTTTCAATTTTTCAAATTCTCTAGTTCTCACCATTTCTTTCAACGTCCGTTTATTCATTCATTTATCTCTTTGAAAACATCATTACACAATGCGACGTTTTATACAGCTGCCAATGTTGAAATCCTTGTAAAATAGCATTGCATTTTATTTCAAAACCAGAGCTCCATCGTCGTCACCGCCACTGTTTCCACTACCCTAACGCGAATCGTGCCAGCTATATCGTATTATTATTTTATGTACGTGTATAATATTTTATTATTATACCGACAGCGGCGTACAACGCCGACGGAAGGATCTCGAAGGAGTAGCAGAAAGAACAGCTGCAGCTGCCGACACGACCGTACACACATACATTACTCTATTTAATATCTAAGCGTACGTTCGTTCGCGTGTATTCTGTAGTTTTGTGTGTTGTATAAAACGTACAATAAAATATGTAGACGTTTATTCATATTATCATATTATTAAATTCTTTATTTTTCATGTTTTATGAAATGCGTCTATTGGCATCGACGATGACTTCTTGGAGACAACGTATACGTTACAAAATATAAGTATACGTTTTATTATTGATATTCACTATAATATATAGGTTCGAGTTAGGGTGACAAAGGCACATTGACATTAACGACTGCGGTAGCTACGGCTTTTATTATTATTTCTCTTGCACATTCAGCGAGTATTTTTTTGACCACTTCGTATCCGTTCAAGACCCCGATCTATAACTTGTCGAGAATTCAACTTGAAAGGGTTGCACACCGCGGAAACCAGTTCCACAGCAGCGGTGGTGGTGTGACGCGTTGCGCACACCGTATACACGCTGCTGTATTGCGGTCGCTCGATTTTTCATGGTCGACGCCGCTGCAGCGACTGTACGTAATTATATTGTTTCGATTTATGTGTGTGTCGAGCTGTGGTAGGTATGCTATGATGCAATTCAGCGGCGACGTGGTTCAATTTGTGCACGTACGCGCGCACATATAATATATATATTTAATCATTGCGGTGCAAACGGCCCCGGTGACGATAAAAATATTTATCACACTAAAAAAATTATAATAATAACTGGCGTACCGCAGGCCGGCCACGGCATCGGCGTACGAAATCGTTTACACGAAGCATGAAATCCATCGTGAATCGCACCCGAGGTACTCGCAGGTTTCTTTTTCGTCCTCCCATTCCCACTTAAGTTTTGTCTGTGATATGACGTCGTGGTAAGACTGCGATCGTCGTTTGTCGTGCCGGAAATGTGACGTTTTTCCATACGGGAAACGGATCGAGTTATTGTTTTTTTTATTTTTTTTTTTCTGGAGGGAGTCTTCTTGTTAGCGCTCATGCATACCAAAATTCCGTCAGACGACGCAATCGTAGCTACTAACGGCTGCTACCGTCGCAGTTGGCAACCACCCCCCAAGGGTGATCAGCTGTTCCTGAGGAGCAGCTGCCCCTCAGGTGAACACATGTTGCCGCGTTTCTCGTGCGTACGCGTGCGTGATGATGTCTCTTACAAAACTTCAGCGACGACGATGACGATTATAGCAGCAGCCAATATAACAATATAATATTATTAAAAGCCTAATATTTTTACGACCATTATTTGCAAACGGTTTTTTTCTACTCTTTCAAAACGGTCTTTGCACAAACCATATACATATACGTGAACGGTGCGGTGAATAACTATTTACACACTACCACCGCTTCACGCGCTCGTTATTTCACGTATTATTTCGTTTTTATTGTTTTTTCTACGCCACCGTCACATTTTAGTAATCACTGGATAGCAGCCGTGTGTATTTGAATAGCGTATCTGGCGGACCGTGAACGACCGGTAATTAGCGCCGCAGTGGGATCGCGCTCGCGCGCGCGTGTTAGTTACATGCTGTACACAGTAGTATTATTATATAGGTACGTTGTATCTATACGCCACCGATACAATTGTGAGCCACACGAAACGACGAATAGCGATGACGCGGTAACGCGCGACACCCACACCTGTACGTAATATATAAAATATATTCTAACCTAAAACCGTGGGTTCCTGCCTATCGTTTTGCATAATATACGAAACGCAACGGTTTTTTAGACCCGAAAGTTAAAAAACGAGTGGCACGCCTGCACGAAACTCATGCAATGTCGTCGCCACCGCATCACCCGCGATTCCGGATGCTCGGTTTATCGAAAATCACGTGAAAGCGTTTTGGAAAAATCTGTTTCAAGTTCAAAAAAACCGAAATTATAATGTCCGAATCGCACGACGAACTGTCAATTATTGAGTATTCGTTTTGTATTTTTGCAACCGAGTTTGCAACTATGACTTAAATTGAAAAAAAAAAGGAAATTTAACAAAAAAATGGCTTCGTCATTATATCATTAGACGCGTTTGCAGCTCATTACCGCAATAGGTAACATTATAACAATACCTCGAAATATCGTTTATACGGGTGCGTTCGTTTGGGTTTTACGAGTAACTGCCGCGCGCATATTCCCATCAGAACCGTCGTCGTATTTTATCGTGCGGTGTCGTATCATTATATGGTCTATACACGGCAAAAAAATAAATAGGTAAACAAAAAAATACGTGAAAATTATAACGACAACGACGTTTGTTTATTTGACATCTTAAATGTGAGATTTTGGTACCTAGTTGGAATTCAAATAATTAAAATTTGTTGCTATTTACGATTTCCCCAAGAACGGTAATAATTGTTTGCAGTCGTCGAGTAAATCTGGAAAAATTAACGTACAAACCGACGTAAAAAAATATATTGCGACTATCGTAATCCGTCGTATTGCCGTAATACCTTATGCACATACTTATTGACAGGATTTCTGGAATCGATATATTGCCGATGTATTCAAACGTGTTGTTTTATGAGTATACACACTTGTGAAGTACATTTTAGATGCACTATGCAGTACAGTGCGGGGGCCTACGGAGGAGTATGCGCGTGCGTATATATTATAATATAAACAGACGTTTGTGTCCTCGTTCAGAACAATAATTATCACATACGCCGTCACTGTCACCGCCGCTTGTACATACGACGCGCGACGCCGACGACGACGATGAGCCAAGCCCTAACAAACATATTGTTTTTTTTTTCTCTAAACGCGATATGTGTACAAGCGCATTTATGTAACGAACACACGCACATACTCAGACATGACGTTCTGTGTGCGCGCAAGCTTTGAGCACACAAAACGGTGTACATCTAACACATTAATTTTATAATATATCGTATTAAAATATGTACCTATATGGTTAAATATATAAATATGTATATATACTTAACAAATGATGAAATTCGGTTAATGGTTCGCGTGAGGGAGAAAAACATGACGGAATGGATGCGTACAGGATTATTATGTATCGTATACAATAACGCACATCCGTCAAAATACAATATTATTACATTAAAAAAAAAACTTTCTCACGGCGGATACGACGCCCTCGACCGCGATCCACAGACGACGACAATCGTACACGAACGAAATATTATAATATTATGGCGCATTCACGTATTATTGCAATTAATTAATTTCTCAACAGTATATCACGATATTTGTACACGTGCGCGTGCACATAAATTTAACATTGTAAATTAACAATGTGATATAATTTTCATATCGTCGGTTAGGGCAATCGATCGCAGAATATTTTTTTAATATTATGATATTAATTAAATCTTACCTCTTCTTCTCCAGGCCCGATGGAATCGATACTGTTGCACATGCCGGTGACGACTGACTGGCCATCGGCCGCCGCGGCCGTTGCATTCACGGTTCCCTGAGCGGTCTGATGCTGCTGTTGGCCCAGTGGTGGTGTGTGGCCCGTTGGTGGCATGTTCATAGCTGCGGCTGCGGCGGCTGTGGCGGCGTCCAGCCTGAGCTTCTTGAGGGTGGCGGTGGCAGCGGTGGCCTCCGGTCCGTTGTACGCACCACCTCGGGCCCTCTTCAACCCGCCAACGGAGATGGCCTCCACGATTCAACCGGGTGGGTGTAACGGTGCGTGACGACCACTACCAGCGCCAACATGGGGCACGACCGGGGGCCGGAACGAAACTCTGCTATTCGGCGGTGTTGTTGTTTTTACCTCGCCGTGCGACTGTATAGACGGCTACGTCGGCGTCGATGGGTCTAGTTTGGCGACAGCGGCGGCTGTTACTGCAGCTGCGGGGTGGGGCGGAGACGACCGAATGTCGTTTCGGCGGGACCGATGCGTTCAGCGACGACGGCGGCGGCGGCGGCGACGATTATTTTTATTTTCTTAGTTGTACACACACGCACAGGTAAATTGAAAAAAACTGAAAATATATTTATATAAATATTATATATATATATTTTTTTTTGTATATACGATTATTTATTATAATTATTATTATTTATTATTCGAATGGCCGTTTGATGCGATCCGGAAAACGCGCGAAAAATAAAATGGGACACGGTACGAGGTGTGTATTATGTAAGGTACGTGTGGTGACTGAGATATAGTTTATGTGGTGATGGTGATTGTGGTGGTGGCGGTGGTGGTGTGTTCAGTGTGTAAGAGGTAAAAATGTCGCGGTGTGTGCGTGTGATCGCGGAACGTACGACTACCGCCGTGTCGGAATTGCGTCTGTTGTGAACGCCGAGGGCCGAGCTGATGTAGCGGCGGCAGCCGTGGCCGTGGCGGTGACGGTGTTCGTGCGCTCCGGTGACGATGACGGCGGCGACCGAACACGATCGGCGCCGAACCGACCGGAACAGGAAGCCGGGTGGTGGGTGACGGGCGGGCGGCCGTATAACCCCACCGCGCTGCCGGTGCCGCCACCACCGTTGCCGATTCTATTGTTTTCCATTATAATAGTATGCGTGGAAAAAAATGTAAAAGAAAAATCGCGTTGTTCTCGCAGAACACCGAGATGATGATGGCGATAATCAACGATGATGACGGCGATGCTGCAACACTACGACGACGTAGTCACTGTGTTAAAAGACGGCGGCGGTGGACACAGCTGATGAACCGTTAAAATAATAATAACCCGTTCGCGTGTGTGCGAGACGACGGCCGACGGTGCCACCCCACGCCATCTACCCCCCGTGGGCCTACGTATCTGTGTGTCACTCGGACGGTACCGGCGGCGGCAAGATGTCCGGCCGCGTCGTCCTTGCCCTCCTAAATGCCGCACACGCTCGAGACGCACACCAACACATTATTATTATTATTTTTATTATTATACGAGAATAGTAATATTTATATTCAGTGTTGTTTTAATGTCATTATGATAAGAATATATTTTAAATAAATACATACAGGACATATCGCAAAGACGTGTCAATTCTATATGAGCATTCTCATATGAACCTTTACTTTTTAAGGTTAAAAGGATCTTCCGTTTGGGCTCTGGTTCATGTTAATTTTGGTGGCCCCACTTGCAACGATTGTTCTTTTTATTTATAATTTTAAATATTTATGTGTTAAAATAAATGTTCAAATAAGAATGAGCTAAAATATAATTTTGTTGTTCAACTATTGTTAATATTAATTAGTATTATTTGATAATTATCATTATTACAATAACAAGATAAGACATTATACCCCATAGAACATAGATTATCACAACTGGGAATATATATTAATTATTGTTTGAGAGTTTAAAATCAATTTTTTAAAAAGCTGGGCTAACTTAGAACTTTGGATATTCTTTGCTCCTCGAATAGGATTTTTGTGGAGGATATGTTTATTTTAAATGTATGAATAGTCATTTATTTAATAAAATCATTGTGGTTGGAACTAATTCGATTATTATTATTTTCACTTCGTTCAGAATCTAAAACAAATTACTTGAGACGACTCGTAATGGAATATAATTTTATATGGATAGTTATTATAAAAGTAATGATTAAATAACTATAACAGACCTAGAGTATATAACGAAATATGGTTGAAACCTCCATTAATTCCCCATCCTTTCTTAATACGGAAAACTTTCGTGAAAACATTTTTAACCTTTCAAACTAAGGGTTAATCATAAAAGTGTAATGTTTATCGTGATAAACCTTAGTGCGTTTTGGCGTACGTACGAATCGCCCACCTAGTCAAAAATTGTAATATTTATGTGGGTAAGCGCGCGCACTGCAGTGAAACCGGGTATAACACAATTTATGGCTTTGTACACGAACATGCGGTTATATAAATTGTAATAATGTTGCATAAAATAATTACGAACGGAATTTTAAAATACCAGTAAATACTGAATACAACTGTAGGTATACTGCGTATAATATATTAATCTCGCACCCGGTAAAACGTTTCACAGTCGTAATTCGTTACTATGTAACCGTTTATCCTACATTGTCTTTTTAATTCCAGTTTAATGTTTTTTTTTCACACCGCAACGATTTACGTATGACACGTTTGTGCTGTAATGCAAAGACATAATATTCACTTGAAACTGAACATCCCTGTCCAATGAATAGAAAACACCTCCAAATAACAGGAAAATGTTGATTGAAAATAACGTTTAATATTTATGTATTATATTAACTAATTTTAATTTTATTTCAGTTTTTCAAGTGCAAAAAAAAAAGCCGGACATACTTCGCACGATGGGTGTACTTCGCACGACGGGTGGTATTCTCTTGACGGGCGTATTAAATTTTAAAGAAACGATAAATCATTTCTTCAGTAAAACGATTCTGAA
>JAIPRM010010793.1:0-13468 GCA_025469315.1 Stegophylla sp. TES_Ste_2020
AAGAGAATTGGATAAAACATAATCAAGAATAACATTTTTTGTATTAGTTATGTTATTGTGTTGACAAAAATTAAAATAAGATAATTTATTTTTAAAATAAGAATTACTATTTGAAAAAGTTGTTGACTGTAAATTAAAATCACCTAACAACATAAAATCTGTATTAGGATATTTATCATAAACTGATTCAACAATGTTAAAATAATCAATAAAAGTTGTTTCATTCATCAATGACTATAGATAAAAACAACTTAGATTATTTAGATACTATAATATTAAAGGTCAACTATTAAATACTGCGGATAATGAATGAAAAAATTTCGGGAGGGGTTGCAGCCTCCTCAGCCCCCCTCTGGATACGCCACTGTTTTGGCCAATAATTATTCCAGTCGAGCTTAAAATAGGTTAAATTACTGTCGGCTGAAATATTTTTTCGGCCAAAATATTTTCGGATCAAATACTATTAGCTGATTCATTTTCGGCTGTAATATTGATAGTTTAAATAATTTCGGCTCGGCTGGAATAATTGTAGGTAAAAATATGGTTCGGATAAAATAATACGTTTCGGTTGAAATATCGTTTGCAAAATGATTTTTTGGTTGGAATAATATCGGAATAATATATATATATATATATATATATATATATATATTTAGCACCCAAATTTTCAAATTGGAAATTATAGACTAAAGTTTTAGAAAAAATTCAAAATAGCCATTTTGGAAATCTGGTGTTTTAGGAAAACATTGATGCTTATATCTCTAATAAATATTAATAATCCGTTTATTTTCTACGACTTTTTTAAGTTGGCAAATACATAATTTTGTCAAATACGTCATAATAAAGGTATTAATGGTAGTAATAATATAAAATAAAAATTATTCGTTTTGCCGTTGTTATAATTTTCAAAAAATAAAACAAAAGTTATTCCATTATCAACTTATACTGGGACAACTTGTATATTACAAATACAAAAACAACACTACTTCAGTAAATTAATTAGTAGTTAGTCACCAAGTTTGAAAACTTTACTGTAAAGTAATTTTAACTTCAACTTTGGATCGACTAGTAAAAAAAAAAAGTTCAACTCATCGGATATGTGTTACAAGAACTTGTAATGTATTACTATACACAGACAAAAATGATGATTTTACTTTGACTACTGGACAACATAATCATTTATTACAATACCAGCATTTGTCGCAAACTTGTAAATGTGCGATGTAAACGTAAAGCTTAAGAAAATCTGCATATTAGATTGAAAAGTAAGATTTTAATGTTAATAATATTATCGTTGTGGCCAGGAAAATTTGTATTTGATGGAGGCCCGGGGTTGGAAAAAGGACGGTTGGGGGGATCGAATTTACGATTTTTAATCGTACCGATTATAGTACAGATTTCTTTGAATTTAATAAAATGGAATTAAACGTGTAAATTCTAATGTAAAAAACAGTATTTATTACTGGTAAAATAAATTCAAATTGCATCAACACGATAATTAAAAAGCCGACATTCTTCGCTCTTCAGGTGGAATACTCATGGTGTATGTCTTTAATTCTAAAAAAACGATGAATAAATCCTTCAATAATACGATTCTAAGCGAAGCTCCTATTAACATACGTCATACAATAGTAATTGTTAGTGTTATTATTCAGCCAGTATATGTTTAACAAATGTTATTTTATAACAGAATAATTAATACCCATTATATTATTCGTGTAAATGATCAATTTTCTAAAAAATGTTATGTAGGTAATAATAAGGAAAATAAATTTGCGATTATCTGGATTAATCACCATTTGATCCGTAATTCCAATTTTAAGCGTCTGTAAAAAATTATCCATTGTGCTATTTTTCATGAAAACTAAAATTCATATGGAAAATCACTCGAAGAATATTTTAGTAAATGAAATTTTCATCTAGATCAGGAACAAAATGTCATAATGTTTTGTGAGGCTTAGATTGAAAAAAATCATTATTTTACGTAAAAATGTCCAGTTTTTGTATACAAATATTAAATTTAAACGTTTAGAACAAACAAGTTATGATTTAATAACTAATTTGAATTTTTTAATAATACTTGTCCTTACTTTTTTCGATGTTTTATTCAATCAAAAATTATATAATTTGAATAATTATTGGGTCGTACTTTTTTTTTTTCAATTAAATCTTACATTTTGTTCTTATAATCTAATATATATTTTTAATATCAAAGATATAAAATAGAAATGATTAAAATGTATTGGCTGAAATCAGTTTGCCGACATTTCAAAAGATCTTTGCTCTTTGAAAACTTTTTCCTATATTTAAACAAGTGTTCCTAAAAATTATCACAGTTTAATTTGAAATGCTATTTTAAAAATATTGAAATGTACCTACTAACCTACTTCCTACTAGGTAATTAACTTCCTTGTTTTTGTTTTTCAATAGGCTTTTTTACGTAGCAATTAATTTAAAAATTATAAATCCCTGTATAAAGAACGGTAGTATACGATTGCGGACGCTCGTTTTTGATTCGACCTTTTTCATATCACGATTGCGGACGGTACGTGTTTTGCCACGTTATACGTTATACTATATAGAAAAATAATTTGGCGTTTGATTATTTATTATTTTATGTCGTAGTGAATGATAATAACCATTTATCGACGTTGCACAGCAAGTCAATTATTAAACCGAAATGTCCCCACGGTAAGCCGAGGGTTGATATCAATTTGAATCGAGTTCGAAGCACGAAAGACGTAACACGAGCTTGCGACGCAAGAGAGGGAAGTTTTGTTATTTGAGTGAAGCGACGCTCAATGTAATTTCATACATCATATGATTTTAATTTATGTGAAAAAGAAGAACTTAGATAGAATAAATTCTACGATGAAGTATTTTGATGAATTAAAAAAAAAAAATCAGGTCATTTAAAAGACGTAGGAAATTATTATCGAGGAAAAAAAATTAATAATAGGCATCATAATAATAACCATCTATAGCATAATAGCAACTTAACGAAATTCTTATAAATAATTTTATAATGTGCAATTTTTAATACATCATTTTAAATATACAACTTTGAAATTTGATCATATTATTTATCGTTAACTTTTGCTTATAATAATTTTATTAGCTTGACAACGTTGCATTGAAAATCGTCCGCAATCGTGCCATTTTTAAGGTGAAATTGTGAACCTATTTTACATCGTAACGTCCGCAATCGTGTTGTATCCATACAGAAGACATTATAGAGTGTCTTCAGAAGCGAAACCGCGAAACCTCAATGTCACGTGACGTTCCAGACGTATATATTCCCGAGGAAACATACGACACGACGCTTTTATTCGGTGTACGTAATTACACTTTCTGTCAGAGTACCTCTTAAAATCTTAACGGCGGATACAAAGGAGGGGAAATGGGGGTAATTGCCTCTCTCGTTCGCTAAAAAAGATATCAAATATTCCGTTTGTAATTTTTTTTAGGTGGTTTTTCCGCTGGTGGGTTAAAACAGTTTTTAAGATAAAACCAGTAACCAATTTATCTATTTTAACACATTTATATAAACGATTTGGTTTACAGGACGAGGGAATTTTGCAGTCTACTTTAAATTAACTATCCGATTAGCTAGAGATTATAACATAGATTAATTAATATACAATATAGTTTATATTTAAATCTATGGCTATACTACAGTGGTTTTATCGTGGAGTAAAGCTTCGTTAGTAAGAAGTTTTTCAGCTATTAAAAGAATAAAAACTTGGCTGCGATGAAATATGTTACAAGGAAGGCTCTCTGGATTAACGATTATTCATAGTCACCAATATCAATATGTTGACATAGATGAAATAATTGCAAAAACAAATAGGAAAAAAGATTTTATATTTTAAAATATTTTATTTGTATTATATTTTATTAGTTGGTAATTGGTTAAATACGGTAATTTTTTTTGGTATTTTTGATTTTTTTAAAATTTTTAGTAAGTATTTATTTATAAAATTGTATAAAGATTAATTCGTTTTTTTTTAAACAAATGTAATATAATCTACAGTATAATTATGTGAATTACAATTTTTCCTTATCCAGAAAATGAAATTTTTTTACATAGATGATGACTTTTTTTTAGCTTATAAAGTTATAACTAATGAATTGCCCCTCCCGTTTAGAACCTCTATCCGCCTTGTAAAATATATGTTTTTACAGTATTTCAATATAAGTGTATTTTTATCGTGTATTGAGCAATCAACTTCTTAAATCAACTAAAATACCGTGGTCTTTCGCCTAAATCCATATAGTTCATTGAGTTTGCAACATATAATAATATTATGGATTGTCCGAATAACGTATAGGCACTCAGTAAATGTTATAGAAAAATAACACGTTTCAAACCAGAACGCAAAAAGAAATAGGAAATTAATACCATTTGGACCCTTAAAAATAATAATATGTCGTTTAGGATGTATAGAAATAATAGTAGTGATTTATTTTATGGGGTTTACGTAGGTAAATATCGAGGAGTTCAGTATTGAAACCACTGCATTACAATAGGTATAATGTTTTATTTTTATTTTTATATATGACGTGCCCGTTTGAAACACAGTCGTCCTTGAGACGATTTATGTCTTCTTTTCAATATATAGTCGCCAATACGTGTCAATCGAAAGATAATCGTACACCCACAGTTAGAGTACAAGACCGTTCCCATACTCAGACGGTTCGGAGGTTAACAAAGCAGTCTATATAAATGTATAATGTATATAGATAAATATCGACATTTTAGACCTACACGTTTTTCATTTTATTGTGTTTTTTTTCTCAGTTTAATATATTTTTAAATATATAAAATAAAACGCTTGTCGGCGAGCTTTGAGGGTCATAAAATATTTTGTCCCAAGAGAGAGAGAGAGAGAGAGAGAGAGAGAGAGAGAGTGACAAAGAGTGTGCGTGTGTTATACGAAAACAAGAGTACCTACACATCTCGAGCATAATATTATGTATGCTCTGAATGGCCAGTTGTAATTGTTACAGTTTTTTTAAAGATTTTATTTTTAATAACAAATTACAAGAATAATTAATTCTGTGGATAATATTATATATATTTAAATTAGTACATTGTGTATTGGAATATAAAAATTTAAATATGAATATACAATAAAAAATATAAAATTCCCGGAAAAAAGGCCCACTATAGGGAAAATAGTCCCGCTCTATGTAAACAAAGCTCCATAATAGAAAAAAAAATGCTAATTTTAAAAGTATAAAATTAATTTATTTTTATTTAAATTGACTTTTTAATAAAAATGAATTTAAAAAACTATCATAATCAATTAAAAAATAATAAAACTTATTTAAATTAATATAAGTATATAAAAAAAAATATTTATACGTATGATAATATCATTTGATAATTATAAGCAGTATACAATGTAAATATATATCTTTTTTCAAACCCTAGTAGGTATGTTTAGTATATTTTAGTTTAGTTTATTTTATATTATGTACAATGCCGGACATAAAGAACACGGAAAAAAGACTAAAGAAAGAAACAACAACTATAATTTTTCTTTGAAATTTTAAACCATGTCATGATACTATTTAATAATTTTAGTGCTTGTTAGTAGTGTAGTTATCATGGCTAAACAAATTAATTAAATTAATTAATTATTATTTACATTTAAAATACACTTAAAATACTGGCAATATTATAATATTGTGTGTATTACATTACTTATATTACCAAAGTTGTACATCTTTATTAATTTTAAAATCGAGTTTGATTGAGACCAGGGGTCAGCAACTTTCGGCTCATGAGCCACATGTGGCTCTTTTGATCCTAAGTTGTGGCTCGCCAGTTCCACATGCAAAAATTAATATTTTAGGTTCAAAAACAATATTTTATAATTTAAAAAAATTTATAATATTTTTATTGTTTCGAAAATATGAAATAATACACAAAAACAATAACTTTACAGTACCCTCACGGAACATAGGATATCGTAGTAAAATATGTTTATTTATAGAAGAGCTTGCGCAAAGGAATTTTTAGAACTGCCCAATTTGTTCGTGCAGGTTAAAAAAATAGCTGCACACTTAACAACCGCAATTTACAAAACTATAAATCAATTACTTACAATAAATAACAGTTTTATACTATACTTTATTCTTTATCTTTTATCAGTGTAACATTGGCAGTAGATTAAAAAAATTTTACATTCTGAGCGAAGCGAAGAAGCTAATGATTTTAAAATAATTATTTTTTTTTTCTTTCAATAAACACGTGTTCGTATAGAAATACTTCACTAAAATTTACAGTAACTTTTAAAATAGGAATTCACACCTGAACGGTACTTTAAAGAGGTCATTTTTCAAAATACTCTATACTTTCTTTATGCGTGAAAAAAAATTACAAAAAAAAATGAATTATAACCAAAATTTTATTTTATTTTTTTAACATAACACCAAAAATAATAGAGCTAGAAACTTGAAACTTTCACAAGCAACTTAAAATAGCCACGCGCATACTTCATACAAATTTCATAATCATTTGACAAATTTTGAGCCAAGAATAAAACTTTGAACATACTGAAAATTTCCCGGTTTTTAAAAGTTTTTATTTTATAAAATTTTGTATTCCTAATATTAACTATTCAAAATTTAACATAATCTCACTCATATAATCAGTCTAGTTAACATGAAAAAAATTTCGAAAATAGTTTTTCAACTTTTTTGATTCTAATGATTAAAAGTTATTATTTTGACGAAATTCACCAGTTTTACGTAAAATTACACACTTGAGCAATTACAAAAGAAAATTAATTAGCCAATTTTATATTCCAAAATTAACCGAGAACAAAAAATCAATTTTTGAAGAGGAAAAAGTGTAAAAAAAAAAGAAATTTTTGCATATTAAAAATTATCGTTCACCAAAATATTTTTCATATTATTGTTCATCAACACATACATTTTCCTTAAATTTGGTATAAATAAAAGTTTTAAATTCGTTTTGGTCTAATTTTGAGTAGTTTTTTTCGACATTTTGAAGAAACTATTGAGGATTTCTAAAAATGATTTCCTAATGACACCATCTAAAAATACCAAAAAGTTGCTAGTAGAAATTTTTGCACAGGTTTTTAAAGAAATGACTAAACATTTCTTCAATAAAACGATTCTGAGTGAAGCTTCAGTTGATATAAGATAATTTTATTTAAAAATTATAAAGCTTATTATTTTTCTTACAAAAAAAAAAATAATATTTTTTACTAATTCCACTATTAACTGAGAACAAATTTTGGAAAAAATATATAATTAAATAAAAGAATAATACGTTTACTAAAATAACAGACAATTCACGGTTTTAGGTACCTACTGACCAAATTGGTTTTAAGAACTGCCAAAATTAATTTTGAACTACCCATATTGGTTAGAACTACCCGTTAGTGCAAGCTCTGATTTATAGCACAGAACAAGTACTGCTCTATGTTTATAGAACATGCCTTTTAAAACCGATAACCGCGACGCTATCTACAATTATCAGTCATACGACGTTAACAATGCGAAGAAAATACAAAAGAAACGATATCATTTTACAATTTATTAGATAAAGCTCCGTCCACCCTAAGGAAACATTTGTCAGAAACTCACGTTTACGACGTTGTCGGTGACCAATTTCAAGAAATGTTTTTGAAATATTGTCGCCAACATTGTTGCAAACCTTTGTCGGCGACAAAATGTTGGTACCGGCTGAGTAGCGGTAAACTATAAAGGATGTTTATCGACATTGTCGTAAACAATGTATCGGCACGTCCAGACTAGTCGATTTTTCTTAAAAATGTTTATTACGTTTTAGATTCTGAACGAAGTGAGAAATCTTATGATTTTACAATGTTTATTTATTTATTTATTTTTTTCTCTTTCTGTGAACACTTTTTTGTATAGAAATACTTGTCCAAAAGTTTCAATCAGTATCTCTATAGAACCGAAATCATACCTAGATGGTACTTTAAAGAGGGTCATTTATCCATTTTTTCAATACTTTTCTAAAAAACACGAAAAAACTGAAAAAAAATTGACAAAAAACGGCAAATACGCACTTACCGAAATATCCGTGAAATTGAAAATTACTTTTTGACATAACTTCTAAAATAATGCAGCAAAAGACTTGAAATTTTTACCAACCACTAAAAATAGTGACGAGAAAATTTCATAAAAATTTCAAAAAGATTTGATAAATTTTGAGTTAAGTACGGCATTTTAAAAATTTCGGAAATATCTCATTTTTTGTTAATTTTTATGCAATAAAATTTTTGATTTTTGATATTAAGACTTGAAAATTTAATATGATCTCACTGATATATATTTCTACTTGATCTGAAAAAATCTCAAAAATCGTTAGTCAACTTTTTTTTTATAGCCGTTTGAAGTTAGAATTTCGACTGAATTAAATATAAATATATTAATATATTAACATAGAAGAAAATTGGTTCGACCGATTGTTTTGAAATTTGGTGTGTAGATACAGAATTTCATTGCGAATATTTTGGTACAATAAAATTTCTTACGGACAAAGAATTAAACATTTTACTAGGGTAAGACTGAAAAAAAGTCGAAGAAAGTACGGACACTATTTGTTATTCGCTTATGCTACGTATTTTTCGACGCTAAATTTAATACGATATAAGTCGGTAATTACGGTGTGGCCTTTGGACTGCCGCCCAAATACATTTCTCAATGTTACAATGCCTTATCAGTTGTCTCATATTACACGGACTGCCATTGTATATGTATACACTATTATATGCATGTGTATACATGTATATGTATAAGTATACCATATTAAATAACAGTATTTTTTTTCCTTTTGTAATCATTCCAAGAAGGTTGATGTTTCCTTATTGCCATCATGTGTATTTTTCGATGATGAATACGATGATGGTGTAAATTAATATCCACGTGCAACTATAGTTTTCTAATTATTTTATTCTATTTTGTAAATTCAATATTTTCGGTTATTATACCACATACCTCTACTAATTCACCTACATTGTCAAGTATATGTAGCGGCCTAGTGGAAATGGAACCGGCCTAGCACGCGACAGCACTTGGTTCGATTCTAGCCTGATACTCCGAATTTTTGCATTTTTTTTTTCCTTATATTATAAACTTCCTTTGTTCAGAATCGTTTTACTGAAGAAATGATTTATCGTTTCTTTAAAATTCAATACACCCGTCAAGAGAATCCCACCCGTCGTGCGAAGAACACTCATCGTGCGAAGTATGTCCGGCTTTTTTTAATATTATTGCTATTACTTCTACAATTTTTATATTTTCATAAATTATTTTGTGTTCAGACTAGTCAAGAGTTGACATGAACTGACGTGAACCTATTTGTTCAAATCAGGGGCGTAGCCAAGGGGGGGTTATCAGGTCACAACCCCTCCCATGAGATTCTGACCACCCTTGAAAAAATAGAAGTATAGAAAAATTTTTAGACTTAAAAAACTTTAAACCTAATAATAACATTTGTTTTAGTTTTCCACCAAAATCTTTTCGGTCGAATTAAATATATTGTCATCCATTTCTTTATTAAAAATCATGATTGTGTATAGATTTAAACGGGCTAAATTCAATTGGTTGTTGAGTAATGCCTTTATTATTCGCGGTTATGCGTAAATCTCTATTATTCAATATTACCTATAATTGCATTGCGTTTTCGTCTATTTTCAGCGAGATGAAATGTTTTTTTTATGCAGGAATTATTTTTTGTCAGAACATTCAAAATATATTTTATCTCTGCTCTTTAATAATAAAAAGCCGGACATACTTCGCACGACGGATGGTATTCTCTTGACGGGCGTATTAAATTTTAAAGAAACGATAAATCATTTCTTCAATAAAACGATTCTGAACGAGGGAAGTTAATAATATAAAAAAAATGTTAGAAAAATGATCAAAATTTTTTTTCAAATTTTTATAAAATTCTGATCAAAAAATGATGGTTTTCGAGTCGTGTTTTTGAAATTTTGGGTAGTTTTTTCCAAAAAAAACATTGAAGATTTGTGAAATTCAAAAAATAATCTCTCTAAAGTACAATCTAGAAGCGAATCAAATTTCAAAAAGTTATTGATCGAAACTTTTGGACAAGTATTTCTATACGAAAAGTTGTACACAGAAAAAAAATAATAAAAAAAAAAACCCGGACATACTTTCATACTTTGCATGATGGGTGTACTTCGCACGACGGGTGGTATTCTCTTGACGGCGTATTAAATTTTAAAGAAACGATAAATCATTTCTTCAGTAAAACGATTCTGAACGAAAGAAGTTAATAAAATAAAAAAAAATGTTAGAATAATGACCAAAATTTTTTTTCACTTTTTCGAAAATTTCTTGCGCCAAAATCTTTTTTATAGGATTTTCTATTTATGTTCAAAGTTTCATAAAATTCTGATCTAAAAATGATGGTTTTCGAGTCGTTTTTGTCAAATTTTGGGTAGTTTTTTCCAAAAAAAAACATTGAAGAATTGAGAAATTCAAAAATTGACCTCTCTAAAGTACAATCTAGAGGCGAATCGAATTTCAAAAAGTTATTGATCGAAACTTTTGGACAAGTATTTCTATACAAAAAGTTTTACACAGAAAAAAAAAAACTAAAAAAATAAAAATAAACATCATTGTAAAAACACTATCTTCTTCACTTCGTTCAGAATCTAAAAATATAATTAAATAATGAATAAAAAATTGTTGTTCAAAAATTCACCCACACAAACAAGTAAAAATAATATAAAAAGAAAACAAAAACTCACAATTTTGTGGAGTGCAGACTGGCCAGCTGTCTCCCTAAACCTAAATGAAATAAATAAAATTGCACACACACACACACACAGACACACACACACACACACACACACACACACACACCTACACACACACACCTACACACACACACACACACACACACACAAACTCAACAAATGGTACTTTATAAAAATTCACAATTTATTACGGCAATTCGCGCACGTAACTCTTCACTAGCGACGACCCGCGTACGTTTAAATTATAATATAAATATGGTGACGATTAGCGCGCACTTAAGAATGTAAAATAACAATAGAAATTATACAATTTATTAAGGTGGCGATTAGCGCCTTATAACAAATGTTATTATTTATTTTAAATATTTAAAATATTATTTTGAAAATCGTTCTTCGAGTGTGTTAAATTTTGAATAAAAGATAAATCATTTTTCAATATATCAAACAATTCTGAACTGAGATTCAGTTAATTAAAGTTTTTTTTATGAAAACAAAAAGAGCTATTTTACTCAGTCTGTTTTATATGTCATTATTGACAACGGAAAAATAATTTTCACAGATATTAAAAAAAAAAAAAAATATCAAATTTTTTTCTTATTATTGTCTACATACATACATTTTTTAAAATTTGAAAAAAAAAGTTATAAAAGTGTTTTTGTTAAATTTTGGGTAGTTTTCCCTAAAATTTGAAAAAACTATTGAGAAATTCGAAAAACGACTTCTCTAAAGTATCATCTAGAGCCAAATTCTGTCAAAACTTTTAAGAGATTATTTGTGTACCAAAAATGGTTCACAGAAAAATAAATAAATAAACATCAGTGTAAAAACATTAGCTTCTTTACTCCACCCAGAATCTAAAATGTTATTTTCACAGTAAACCTAAAATGTATGTACCTATAAATTTCTACTTAGGTATTTCGAGCAATAATAATTTAGTAGAATATTATTATATTTAGAGATATTATATGCATTTTTCATTCAAATTATGTAAAAAATAAGAAAAAAAGTACAAATACAAGTTAACTTCATTGAAATCAGAATGATTTGAAACGTATTTATCAACAACAATTATCTCTCTATCACACTCCCTTAAAAATAGCATTTACTACATAATCCCGAGCCCTATTAATTAGTAACAATGTATCCATGTTCATTTTTATTTATATAGTATTCAATATTTATAGTAATTTCTCTGTACTTTTTCCAGATTTTTTGCAATCAACACCTTGTAAAATTTTTAATAATTCATTCGTGAAATGTTTTCTTATATCAAAATATTCGCAATATATTTCTCCATTTATGTACCAAGTTTCATAAAGATCGGTTGAAACAATAATATTTTATATGCGTTTAAGTGTGTAATTTCATGTAAAACTAATGAATTCTGTAAAAATACTAACTTAGGTCAAAAAAAAAAAAAGTTAAATTACGATTTTCGAGATTTTTTTAAGATCGTTGGTTATACATAGTACTGGCCGGATGCGTAAAATATTACGCGTGCACCGGACACCTAAATACTTCGCGCGCACTACTGCAACGCTTGCCGACCGTGTCGGCCACACTATGTGTATGTGTGTAAGGTGTATAGTCGAACAGCAGTGTTTGGGAATGATGCGAAAATACTGTTTCGACTATGTGGTGTGGGTGCAGTGAGTAGAGTGTGTATATTTGTGTGTGTGTAACTTAAAACTAAGGACAAAGGTAACTAAATTTATGTAACAAAGAAAAAAATGGTAAGACAGAAAAATATGGTAACTACTTACTGTATATTAAATTTTAATAAAAATAATTAATATGAACGGGTAAAATTTACAGCAACACAAAAATACAAATGATAGTATAAATAATTAATTATAATGTTGCTGTTTGGCACAATAATCAAATTAATTTAATAGCCCTTCTGGCTCAACAAAGATAAATATAAATAATATGGTAACTGAGTAATTGGTAACTGTATGTACATGGACGCCCACAAGGGGTAGCCAAAGGGGCCATTGCCCCTCCTCGGAATTTCTTAAAACCATTTGTAATTGTTTAACATGCATATTAATTAAAACACAATTTTATTAAAATCCAGTTATAGAATTTAGAAATAATTATTATATTTTAAATTTTTTGTTCACCACTATTTTAGATGTATTGTCTATTCATTAATTAGTTTACTGTGTATTGTGTCACATAAAACTATAAACATCTCTTGAGTTCTAACTTCAATGGTGTTTGATTTTGTTCTTGTTGGAGCCGAAATCGTAGTGGTTGCGTTTGCGTCACAATACCCGCCACCGCGATTTTAATATTAATTATCACGAATAATATGCACGGTCAACTGCCGGCCGGTCGGCTACACACGTACACGCACACCACACATACAACACGCACATCATTAATTATAAGTTTATCTGTTATTAGATTCTGAACGTTAGTGAAGAAGCTTATGTTTTTACAGTGATGTCTATTTTTTTTATTTTTTTAGATTCTGAACGAAGTGAAGAAGCTTATGATTTTACAATGATGTTTATTTTTTTTTTTTATTTTTTTTTCTCTTTCTGTAAACACTTTTTCGTATAGAAATACTGGACCAAAAGTTTCGATCAGTATCTCTATAGAACCGGAATCATACCCAGATGGTACTTTAGAAAGGTCATTTTTCCAATTTCCCAATACTTTTTCCAAGC
>JAIPRM010010794.1:0-13466 GCA_025469315.1 Stegophylla sp. TES_Ste_2020
TTAAATTAATATTCCAATAGATTATAATGTACACACAGCTCATTATTGTTTTTATTTATTTTTATAAGTGTTCAAAATATTGCTATTGTTACGCATAATTAAATTTTATAGGCAATTTAAAAATTCCTAACTATGCGTTGATTATAAAGATTTATTATTATAAAGATCATGGGCCTATTTTTGATCTTACATTGAAAAATAAATATTATTTAATCTTTAAAAATTATTGTTGATCATTTATATTCTTAGAATATCTACCTATTGTACTTAAATAGTGAGTAAAAACAAAAATAACATTTTAATATTATTGTAATACAACATAAAAATAAATTATGGTTCAAATATTATGATTCTTATAAATTAAAATGATAGTTTATGTGTATATATGTTTTATATTACATTATAAAACAATTTTATTGAACACCAATGTTAAATACACTATTTTACCGTATTTTACACATGTCTAATACCGATTCCAATTTTTAAACGATGCAGAATATATATTAATTTTTAAGTCAATAAGAATCTCGATAAGAATTCATTAAAAAAAATATGACTGCCCTGAGAAGACCTCCCTCCCCTTTGAATTTTTTCAAAGTTATACCACTGATTGTAATAATTTATTTGTAAATTATGAATTAAAATATTTTCTTTTTGTTCAGTCAAAAGTATTCCATTACACTCAATATTATTAATTCTTTTTACAACTTAAGCTTTAAACTGTACATCGGTTTGTATCAAAATATGTATTATATATTTCAAACTTTATTATATACCTACATAAAATTACTAATGATATAAGTGTTTAGGTAAGATTAAATATAATTTAGCTCGTAATTTAGGTATTGAATTACTTATTATTTTATTTTAGGTCTTTCAAAAATAATCCTGATCTGTCATTGTCACCTTTTGTTCATTTCTACTCCTAAAACTATAGACCATGCACACCATGTCGATACGCCAATGATGAAAGATGAAATCGCACATTAAAATATCAACATAAGATTAATTTGTAATTTTTTTTTTTTTTTTTTTGTTTTATCTGCATAGAATGCATATTTTGTTTATGTATTAACTGAGTGTACGTTAAACTGAATTTTATCAAACAGATATTAATCGTCTAAATCAGAGGTATTCAAACTTTTTCAACCCGCGGCTCCTCTGTCGCTTAGCAACATCTTGGCGGCTCCTTTTTCCATAAAGAAAACATTTAAATTTTTTGTTTGTTTACCTAAATCAGGATATTTAATAATCAAAAGAAAAATTATCAACAAAATGTCCTCCACAAAACACAAAGATATTTATGTGCCGAACTATACTATTTTTCTGGTAGTAGGCACAGATTTAGAAGATGCTAAAGACTGGTCTATTTTTTTTTCTCAGGTATTGTCATTTAAGTTGAAATATCCAACAAATATATAACATTTAATTGATAGGTAGAAAGCATGATGTGGTTTGAGATATAAATGATTAAAACAAAATAAAAACTATGAAAATTATCAATTCTTGCAACGAAAAGCATGTGAGAATAATTCTTATTGCTAAAATAAGTGTATAGGCAAATTTCGTTTGTTCTAGTTACAATGCTGGAAATATTTTTCAACAATTTAAAGAGCTAAAACCTACAATACAAATACAAATTTAAGTTAACAATGACTGAAAAACGCATTTATTAACCCTACTCTGCTATCAAACGAAACAGATAAATTGTGTAGAGTTTATAACACATCTGGACGAAATTATAAATGAATTTGTGTGCAATGTTAAGTTGAAGATTGTGGTATAGCTTTATTTCGATTTTATTTATTCCGTGTTTAGTTCAAACTTTACTGCGTTGACTGAATTTATTTTTACGGCTAAACATGTACGGGTCACACAAAAAAAATTATATTTGATAATTCCTATTTTTGTGCTGTGGCTCCCTCGACTAACACTCGCGGCGCCCCTGGGAGCCGCGAGGCACAGTTTGAATACCTCTGGTCTAAATTGTTATTAATAATAAGATTAAATAAATATATTTATTTTTCATCTGTGCTTTTATGAATTTATTTTAATCTAATGTAAAATTTCATCATAACCTGAGTGTGCATGTCTTTGAAAATTCCACTTTAAAAGACAAATAACATAAAAAATTATATTGTTTTAACACTAATCGATAGTTCTGGGAGACTAAATTATTGTACCAAATTAGGAGAGCATATTCTTATAAAAGCTGTATGTAGTTTATTATTAATGAAGTAAAATGTTCAAAACATGATCGTACTTATGAGAATTAAACTGATTTTATGACATCATTTCATAAGATACAGAATAGTTTCTTTTTTGAAATATTGTTTTGTTTTTCATATGTTATTGATAGATGTTCACTGTTAAATGTAGTGTCTCTTAAAAGTCCATATCATTGATTGAAAGCGGCAAAATTGCACTATGTGTTCATCAGTTACTTGCTATTTTCATTGTGAACTTTAATTTAAACAAGACAATTTTACTTAAAAATTAAAATGCCTATTATAATTACAAACAATACATTTGTTTTTTACTCAGTCTGTTTTATATTCCACTATTAAATAAGAACCGGAAAAACAATTTTATAAGAAAAAAAAGTGTTTGAGAAAAAATTACAAAAAATCATTTTTTCATATTTTAAAAATTTTTTTTATCAAAAATATTTTACATAATATACATTTTCATTTTAATACAGTTTGGATTAAAACAAAAAAAGCTGTAATGGTGTTTTTATCAAATTGTTGGTAGTATTTCCAAATGTTTTTGAAACTATCACATACACAGTTATCGATAAAGACCGTATTTTGCAAAGAATACATGTTTATATCTTTACAACCAGTTTCATGCAGTAATTGAATTTTCATTGTTCATAATTAATGAAAGATAATGGCAAATTTTTAACTTGCATATTATGGGAGTTAGTGCATATTTTTTTACCTATACATTTAAACATTTCAATTTTATTTAATAATTTAATATACAATTATTATATACCTATATATTTATTCCAAAACAAAAAAACATAAAAATTTTTAAGAATTTAATACACATGGTTGCCACAAATTTAAAAATCAGAAAATTTCAAGGAATATAATAATTGTCAGGTAATACATAGGAAAGTCAGGGATTTTAAAATATTGACTGGTATTTTAGGAATTAGAAATTTTATCCATGCAAATTTAATTGGTGCAAACTATTTTTCTTAAATTGTAATTTCAACAATAAATTTGTTTCTAGTTGGTACTTTAGAGAAAGATCATTTTTTCCAATTGCTCAATTCTTCAATTTTTTTTTTTTTTTTGGAGGGGAGGGAGGGGAACTATCTAACAATTGACAAAAAAACTCAGAAACCATTTTTTTTGTTTCAAACTTTATAAAAATTTAAACATAGACAATAATATATATATAAAAACATTGTGGAGAAAAAAAAAATTTTAAGTATTTTTCTAACCCTATTTTCTCATTTACTATTTTTTTCTTTTCTTAATTTTTTAGATAAAAAAGTTAAGTAAAATATAGACAAGAAATCTAAACAACTTCGCATTGAGGATATTTTTCACTCTTCGGGTTAGATACTCTTGGTGACTGTGTTGATAATGTCAATTATTATTGTTATTTATATTATGAACTTCTTTTGTTCAGAATCGTCTTATTGAAGAAATAATTATTTTTTTCTTTAAAATTACTTCAACACATCCACCAAAATTATCTGACCTAAGGTGCGAAGTATATCCGTCTTTTCTTTGTATTTTTTTTGTATAGAAATACTTGTCCTAATGTTTCAGCCTTCCATTTTTTGAATCGGAATTCGACACTAGATGGTATTTTAGAGAGGTAATGTAAGATTTTATTTTTAAGATTTTAAAGAAATAATTTATCGAAATTCTCTATAATTTTTCCAGAATTTGGAAAAAGTTACCCGAAAATTAACAAAAGACTGTTTTTACTATCCAAATGTTATAAAAATATAAATACCTATTGTTAAACAAAAATATGAAAAATATTTAGGTGAAAATAATTTTTAATATGTATTTTGAAAATTTGATTTGACTGAGTAAAAAATAATTTTCTGTAATCACAAATTTTATTAGTTTTTAGGCAAAATTGTCTTATATAAACTGAAGCTTCGCTTCCAGTTGTTTTATTTTAGAAATGATACATGGTTTCTTTAAAATTTAACATACCCACCAATTCCTCCCAAAGAGTAAAAAATACCATTAATGAGAAGTTTAGTCTGCTTTAGAAATATTAATTTAAAACCTTTTATTTGTTTTTTTCTGAGTATGAAAATTTTTAAAAATGGAATGGAAAACTTGGGAATGCCAGGGAGATTCATAAGTTCTAATTAGTGTTATAATATTAAGTTTCCGCAGATCATTATTTATATGTGAAATTTAAGAGTGCTTCTATTCAAATGTTTTCCTCAGAAATGTCAAGTTTTAAATATACACTCTTAATAAGTATTGATGTGGGACGTATACAAAAACATACTCACAAAATCTCGTTATAATTTCACCAACACCTGTATGAAAAATATTATACCTAGTAACATTGTCCAGTGTTCTTCCAATAATATTTAAATTTTATATTTATTTTTCATCATAAACATTTGAGTTTATTAATAATAATAATTTTTTTATCATTGATGTTTTTTTTTTTTTTTTTTTTATTACTATAAAATAAATAAATAGCTATAGATAACTTAATAATATATAAAGTAGGTAAAATATATGATTATTTTTTTTTCTTAACATTCTGAGCAACAGCAAAGAAGCTGATGATTTTATAATTTCTTTTTCTGGAAACACTTTCATATAGAAATACTTGTCCAAACATTTCATTCAGTAACTTTATAGAACCTGAATCACACCCTGATGGTCTTTTAATAGGTTATTTTCAAATTTCTCAATACATTTTTCCAACAACATGAAAAATCTGTCTAAAAATTGACAAAATTGGCAAAATATGCAATTTCTGTAATTTCTGTAAAATTGAAAATTGCTTTTTAACATAACTTCAAAAATAATGGAGCTAGGGACATGAAACTTTCAACAAATACTATAAATAGTCTCGAGAATATTTCATAAAAATTTCAAAAAGATTTGATCAATTTTGAATTATGTTCAGTATTTTAAAAGTACAAAATAAATTTATTTTTTGTAAGATTAATAAATTTTTTCATTTTTAAGTAAAATTGTCTTATATAAATTGAAGCTTCAACAATAATTTTCTTAAAGAAATAATTTACTGTTTCTTTAAAATTCTATACACATACCAAGAACATCCTACAGCATAGTATGTCCGGCTTTTTAAAAATAATCATTGTTTGATTATAAGGACAATTAATATATTTTTCTCCTCCTCACTTACATTATTTATTCATTTATATAATTATATTATAAATTACTCTCTCCCCCCCTTCAAAAAAAAAAAAAATAAATAAATAAATAAAAATATTTTAATAACATAATATAAGGAAATGGTCCATGTATTTAATAAATTAATGGCTAAATTTAATATAATACAAAAGTAATAAGAGTGCCTCGTAATGACTTTGGTAAGTAGTACATGAGCTTTCATAGAAATGGAATTTATTGTATGATTAAAGTCATTTTCATGAGATGAGAATAAAAAAATATTTTCAATGTGTACAACATTATGCATACCTACAAATAATTATATTTTTTTCTTATGTACACAAATCAACAAAGAAGTTAGGTTGAAAATATAGGGTCTGTGAAAAAACTTAAGCACGGAACTCAAGATATGTATAGTTCCCGCCACTGCGCTCACTTATGCATTTTTAGACGCTGTCACGC
Source organism: Stegophylla sp. TES_Ste_2020 (assembly GCA_025469315.1). Classification (NCBI taxonomy): domain Eukaryota; kingdom Metazoa; phylum Arthropoda; class Insecta; order Hemiptera; family Aphididae; genus Stegophylla; species Stegophylla sp. TES_Ste_2020. The sequence goes on from JAIPRM010010794.1 coordinate 5,826, forward strand.
TGGATACGATTGTGTGAATTAAAATCCACGTGCATAATTAATTTTCTAATTATTTTATTCTATTTCAAAAATTCAATATTTTCAGTTATTATATTAAATACCTAGGTACTATTTCAACTATTAGTATGGCGCAGTGGATAAGGTGACAGTTTTATAATGCGAGGGTACAAATCATACTTGGTAAACTAAAAATATTTGCTCTTTTTTCAATTGTGACTGATTATAATTTGAAATTATTTATGGAGTATTCATAAAGTGTACGTGAATATATGAAAATCAATTTTTGTTTTTCATAAATGTTGTATGTAACAAAATAACTTTTGGTTCAACGTTTAAGTTCAATTCTTCAAAACTGATAATTATTGTGTATTAGTTGAAGCTCCGCTTAGAATCGTTTAATTGAAGAAATGATATGTCGTTTCTTTAAAATTCAACATGCCTGTAAAGAGTATCCCACCCGAGGTACGAAGAACACCACAACGTGCGAAGTACCTACTGACTTTTTTTATAATGAATTATGTTTTCTTAAGAATTTTGTGATAATTAATAATTAGATAATAGATATATCAATATACATGTTGTGCATATTTAAGTGCATATTTTACAATTTAAACTGCATAAAAATCTGGTCTTTAGCTATCGAGTACTCATTGGCCATTATTATTAAATAACATTTGTTAAATATAACCTAATCGAAAATTATTGAATATTAATTGAAGCTCCACTCATAATCTTTTTATTGAAGAAATTATTTATCATTTCTTTAAAATGTAATCCATCCACCAAGAGTATCCCACCCGAAGAACAAAAAACACCCCAAAGTGTGAAGTGAGTCTTTTTTTTTTTACTTTTCTCAGTTAATAGTAAAATATAAAAAAGCAGAGTAAAAAAAAAATTGTTTTCATTTTAAGGCTGTAACTTGTGTATAACCACTAATTAAATTAGTGAAAAATTTTAATTTTGGAATCGCAAAAAACTATTAATAATGATTTTTTATCATAAGTTATGATTTATAACATGTATTATATTCATATGTTAAATATTAAAATAAATGATATTAAAATAAATTCAAATATTCAACACACTGCTGTTACTTTTAATGGGTCGAATATTGCGGAGTTTAGGTGTTATTTTATAAAATGATCACGATACATGTCGAGTTACGGCGCACCGGGGTTTTTTTTAAATACACCCACTTAGAGTATCCCATTTGAAGAGTGAAAACGTACAACTTTTACAAAAATAAAACGTAGAACCGTTTTTGAATGTTGCACCGTTTTTAATTAATTTGACAGCGTTGCTCCAGAATCGCATTCTACCTATTTCAATGAGCAATGGAGCATGTTTTACAAAAAAAAACATGCGGAATCATACTTGTCCCGATTAAATATACTATTTATGTATAACATAATGTATAATATATTTTAATCTAAGATATTAGGTACCAACACTAATGAAATAATAAAAATAAAACAGAAGGAAAAGAAAGACGAGCGTATATACATATATATAATATATGGAAATGATGCATTTATCAATGATATGTTTTTTTGAATCGCCCGATCCTAAGATAACGCTGAACCAATGGTTTTAGATATATTTATTAATAAATACCCAACTACACCAACGACATCGACGGCGAATATTTCCTTTGGTAATTCCATTGTTGCACAATCATATTTCGTTATCTTCAAAATATAATAATAAACTATATTACCATCAACTGCAGTGTAGTATAAAAATAAATAATGAACAGTAAAGCCAGTCAATAATAATAACCTGTGACGTTAGTGCAGTTGTGTATTCGACCTCGACCGTGAGTTGCTCGCAAGTCGCAATGCGTGTGCAATAAGTTGAATATTAATTTTAGTATTATTAAAAAATCACAATTCACGTGTTCATTACAAAAAAATTTTTCATCAGTGTAAACCGACGTGCCGCATCAATTATTATCGTCTTGTCGATCGTTCGATTACAAACTAGTGTGTAGTTTCAAGTTTGTACAACAGACCGACATATTGTGGTGCATACGAATCGCACGAGTATTTTTACTACGGTAATAATATTACTGTCATCGATATAATCACTTCATTGCGGCTCCACTATTTTTGGTAAATAGAAACCTTGTGTTTTTAAAATATCATTATTTCATGCTGTCGCGGTTTGCTTTTACCAAGTCCCTTTGTTTTCACGCTGCTCATAATTGTATTACGTATATATTTTATTTATTGCAAATTATTCACTTTATTTATGTACCTATTGCGCGAAAAACGATAAATTATATATATCTTGGTACCTACCTTTATTTTGATTGAATTTAAATTGAATCCACTCTTGATTCTGTAGTTCTACTCTGTATCTGATACTTATATATTATAATATATTAGCTTGATTAGATAAGTTATATACTGCGAACAAGGGCATGACTCATTCCGTTCGCCTACCATTACGAAAATCGAAAATTTACCTCTGCTTACTGTGCAACAGGGGGGTAAACCACTGATGGAATTAGGTGTACAAATATTTTGATATTACTCGGAAGTCTCGAGAATTACAATGGAAATAGATAATAAGTGGAACAAAATGTGAAAAAATGAAAAATATGAAAATAGATGTATAAATTTGATCAGTGGTTTCCAATTGGTGGTCCGCGGCCCCCCCAATTGTAGGACAATGTTAAAGGGTTCACGGCTGTGTTTGTCAGGATGAATTCCTCTATTTTTATAATATTTTTTTTATGAAAATGTGTCTTTATATTATTACAAAAAGGTGTGTTCGTCAAAATAAATAAAAAAAAATTCTTTTTTATGATTTATTTTGACGAATTTTTTCGTTTCTTAATTTTCATATTTCAATAATGTTTAAACATGTACAGAAAGCAGGAAACTTTCATAAGCATATATGTATAAAAAGGTGTGTACTCTGAACTTTGGGGTGTTCTTCACATCTTGGGTACTCTTGACAGATGTGTTAAATTTGAAAGAAACGATAAATCATTTCTTCTAAAATACGATTCAGAGCAGAGCTTAAACTAATATACCTACAATAATAATTATCAGTTTTGAATAACTGAACTTAAACGTTGAACTAAAAATTATGTTGTTACATACAACATTAACGAAAAACGAAAATTGATTTCTATATATTAACATACACCTAATGAATACCTACTCCATAAATAATTTCAAATTACAATAGAATATAAAACATCATAATAAAATAGGTAAATAATTTGGTTCTAATTATTATCGTAAATCAACATTTATGCACTATAACATAATCTGTACTTATGTTTATCGTGGCACCTCTGGCCAGTTATGGTTAAAAAAAAGTACAAAATATTTAGTTTACCGAGTATGATCCAAACATTGTACTATCATATTTTAATACTGACGCATTAACCACTGCGCTACACTAACATCACTAAGTACGGAGAAATAGTAGGTATTAATATGATAACCCAAAATATTGAATTTTCAAAATAGAATAAAATAATTAGAAAACTATTGATGCGCGTGGATTTTAATTCACTCCATCATGTTCAGCATCGATAAATATATGAGATAGTGAAAAAAAATTACCTATCAATCTTTCGAGTGTTAATTAGAAATATATAATAATAATTTGTCCGTAATAATTTATTATAGGTTATATTCAAATAACTAATTAGATTTTGAATGGAGTCACGTGGTTCTATTTTATATTTTATCAGTTTTTCTGATTTATGTGTAATAATAAAATTGACTATAATATTAGTAGTATATATTTATTATAAATTGTGATAAAAGCCCCAAACTACCCATATAAAATTTATATTCGTTAAAAAAAATTATGATGAAAACCCTGAATGAGCTGTATAAAATTGTATTTTTAATTTTTTACACACAAGTCTTTACATCATTATTGTCTATTAATTTTTAGTACACTAGTATGTTAATTTTAACACAACTTTTCTATGTTTATTAAGTGAATTATTATTAACATTTTAATTTTTAAGTATTAATTTTTAACACACAAGTCTTTACATCATTATTGTCTTCAAATTTTTAGTACACAAAAACAGGAAAGAAGGGTTTTGAACTCAAACATATTTGAAATCAGTGTACTTTAAATTAAATAAAATAAAAAATGTGAATAGTGAAAATCATTTAAAATATTTTTGAGTTCTAAACCCTTCTTTCCTTTTTGTGTACTAAAAATTAGAAGACGATAATGATGTAAAGACTTGTGTGTTAAAAATTAATAAACTTAAAGTGTAAATAATTATTCACTTAATAAACATACAAAAGTTATTTTAAAATTGATATACTAGTGTTCTAAAAATTGGTAAATAATTATGATGTAAAGACTTGTATGTTAAAAATTAAGAAATACATTTTTATACAGGTCATTCAGGTTTTTATCATGATTTTTTTTTTTTAACAAGTATAAAATTTGAATGGGTAGTTTGAGGCTCCAAATATATACTACTAAAATTATCTCATTGATACTGAGATATTTTATTTATTTGTGAAAACTTAAAAGCTATGTAAAATAAACGGTTTTAGTGTTGTTAAGTCCTAACCAATCACATTAACGCCTAGCACACCAAGTCAAGAAACGCCACTGCGCATCAGTATTAAAATATGATGATACCCGGTTCGGATCTTGCTCGGTAAACTTAAATATTTTGCACTTTTTTCATCTGTAACTGACCAGAGGTGTGACGATACAAATTTTGTTATAGGTAGTGCATAAATGTTGATTTATGATAATTAGAGCCACTTTATTTTATTTTATTATGATGCTTACCTATATTTTATTGTAATTTAAAATTATCTGTTGAGTATTCATTAGATGTAAGTAGTGATTTAAATTTTCATGATAATTTTCAAAAGATTGAACATTTATAGAAATTTTTTTAATTTCCAAATTAATAGCTTCTTAGGTATTTTATAGAATCTGATCTACAGTTTTGTATTAAAAACATGTAAAATATAATCACAAAAAAATATATACGTTGAAAATGAATGAGTACATTTTTATTCAGTATGTTAATTAACTTTTTATTTCATATTATATGAAATTCGCGCCTCTCTATGATTAGCACCCAGAGCATGTGCAGAGGATTTCTCCCCCCCCCCTCAGATCCGGCACTGGGTGCATTAGAGGTCAATACATGGGAGGCAAAATTAACAATTTGTTTTAAACTTGAACTTAAACAATTGGTAGGTATGTTTTTAAAACAAAATGTTTTAAATTGTTTTTTTGCACTGTGTTTAAAACCATTTATTTTTAATCATATTAATTTGTATAATCTTGATGATTAATGAAAATTTAGATTTATTTTTCTACTTCTAATATTTTAATTGTTTAAACCTATTATTATTTTTATTATAAATTAATCTTATGGGTAATGCAGATTTAAAATGTTGAACCAATTAAGTATTTCAAAAATGTATTCACCCACGCATACAGCATACTTATCAGTAAGTGATATTAACTGATTTGACTTTCTACATTAAGTATTTCTGCTCTATTAATTTTAAAACATAGGTACTGTATAAAATAATTTAATGATTGGATCAGGTTATATAGGATATATTTTTAAGTTAAAAATTTGTGTTCTTTATTGGCAATATTTCCCATTGTCATCTCAAAGTGAATTAACAAATCATTTTTCTTTTTGTTTGTTTTAAAAATATTTCAGACGTTTAAAATGATAAAAAAAAAATTACTGTACTTATTTTAAAACTATTAAATAAAATAAAAGAACTGTTTTTTTTTCATTATTACTCTGTTTATAGTTTCATCAAAAATAAATAATAACAGACTATAAATTTACATCAATATTATTATGTTGATGGTTAATGGATAATCTTAGCAGTATGACCAACTTCAAAAATAAACAATGGAAAATAATAACATTGAGTTTATATAGAATACTAGTAGCAGCAATATTTCCAATTTTCATTAAAAAGTTAATTAATAATTTTTTTTGGATGTTTTAAACATATTTTGAACATGTTTAAAACAATTGAAAAAAAAAGAAAAAATATTTTGTTTAGAACCAAAACACAAAGGAAATTAATAAAAAGCTGTTTTTTTGTTATAATAATATATTAATTTTGCAAACATAACATTTACATATTACATAATAAACATTTTTCATGTATCAGCTCACCTCCTTTAAACTATAGCTTGTGATAGAGGAAATGAGTTCTTAAAAATAATAAGTAAAACTATTCAACAAATATTTACTAAAATTAACAAAATAACTAGATAATATTTTATACATAAAAATTTACTAAGATTCTTAAAAAAAAAAAAAAAAAAACAAAATTTTGATGAAAATTTCTTTTCAAACTGAATACATATTATTATCTGTTATGTTTATTAAATGGCACAGAAAATTAAACATATAATAATTTTAATAAAGGTTCATTTAATTTATGTTGATTACTAAATTAATACATAAGGATTTACATAATTAAACAGCTATATTTGTCCAAATGACTTATTGTAATTTGTTATAACTGCATTGATATTTTTTTATACCTCGTATTATATTTATATTTACGGGTATAATCTTTATTTTTGTAAGCTAGAAATGGTAATTTTTTTTTATATAATTTATTTAGATTAAGTACATTAAAAATTTTTTTATACAGTTTAATTTTAAACTTAATACAAACTTGGCAATCTTAAGATATATTTAATAATTTTATTTACAGTTGTTTTTAATTTCATTAGATGAGTTTTGTAAGTCCCTACCTATATTTCAATTCCAAAAGTAATAATTGCCTGAATAAATGAAAAATATAGTACCTATTCTTAAATTTTTTTTGTCCAATAAATCTCTAATTTTTCTAAAAACAGAAGTTTTTTATTATTGAGGTCACATAATTTGTAATTTTCATTCAAGTTTTATGTTATCAACTTACGCTATAGATTTATAGCTACAATACAATTTTTTAGCTATTTAACTACAGGTACAATTTAAAAATGTATTAGATTACAAATTAGATTACCTACATTAGATACACAATAGTTTTGAGTGATCAAAAATTTGAAAATTATTTTTTATAATTTCATTTTGTATGCTGAAGTTAATGTATTTAGTTTTTGGAGGTGAAGTTCTAATTGATTATTGTCGAACCACATTTTTACTACTTTAAACACTTGGTTAGCTTTGCTATATAAATATTCATAATTTTTTCGTGTAATAATATGACTGTGTCTTCAGCAAAACATTATTTTAGCATCCACTTTTAAATTCAATAAACCATTCATGTATATATTAAAGAAAAGTGGACCAAGTACTGTTCTCTGAGGTACACCATGATTTATATTTTAAGGTTGACTATATTTATCATTAATTTTTACCATTTGTGATCTATCAGTTAGATATGACCTTTTTAGGTTATTTGCTGTTCCGCAAATTCCAGCGTAACTTAGTTTTTTTAATAAGTTTTTGTGGTTCACACTATCAAAAACTTTTTTAACATTTAAGATGATACCTATTACTTGATAGCTCAAATCCAGATTTTCATGTACAGGTATAGTTATTAACAGAAAAATGTGCATCAGTAGTTGATTTCTCTTGTAGGAAACCAAATTGATTATTTGATAAAACTTTTTGTTATGTAGAAAATTAATTAA
>JAIPRM010010795.1:0-10418 GCA_025469315.1 Stegophylla sp. TES_Ste_2020
CATACCTACTAATTCACCTACATAGTCAAGTTATGTGTTGCGGCCTAGTGGTAATGGAACCGGCCTAGTGCGCGACAGCACCAGGCTCGATTCCAGCCCGGCACTCCGAATTTTTGAATTTTTTTTTTCTTATATTTATTAACTTCCTTCGTTCAGAATCGTTTTACTGAAGAAATGATTTATCGTTTCTTTAAAATTTAATACGCCCGTCAAGAGAATACCACCCGTCGTGCGAAGTATTTTTTTCTATTACATGTTCAATCCGGATACTGTTGGAAAAAATAATATCTATACTGTATATCTGTGAACACGTCGGGTCATATTTGATGATATTTTAATAGTCAAATCCTAGTGGGACACTGTATATTATAATCGATAACCGTAATAATATAAAACTGTGTCAATATATTATTTTATTGATTTCACCGCTGAAAATTTATTAATTCATTACTTATGTAAGAATATTTTATATTTCATGTATTATTTTACTCGTTAAGAAAAATAAATTAATTTCACCAAAAACGTATTACTGTTTTTGGTTAGGAAACATAGAAATAAAGAGTTTGATCAATATACTATGTGCATACCTCTACCTATATACCTTCCAACTTTTTTTTATCACGTAGGTACCTACACATAGAAAATGGATGTCGTAACTCAAAAAGCGATGACAAAAAAGTCCAACTCGTAAGTAATATGTGGGTCTATATATTTGTATCTCAGTTTATACATATAGGTAAGGGGTTGGTATTTACGGGAAAAAAATAAACATTTTTTCAAACAAACTCTTTTTACTGTTGCGTGATGTGTAATTTATACATACTTCTGTGTAATATTTATGATGTGGATGCTAAAAAATTGCGTGTTTTTAGTGAATAACAAAAATGATTTGAAAAATATATAGTAGGCAGTAGTCTTTAGTGGTAGTGTTGTAATACACAACGACTTTAATGTACAATATATTATATTAGTTATTAATGACGTCGTATAGACTGTAGTGCTTATATTGTGTTGTTGTACATCTATTATAGTGCAGTTATTGTAAATATTGTATACGGGATAAATTTATCGTGACGATTATTGAATTCGTTTGCATCGTAGAAATGTATTAGGTAAGTGGATTTATTAAAACATAAATTAATAAATCTATTAATGCACGCGCACCTACTTCAGTTTTATATAATTATACAGGCGCGGATTCAGAGGGGGGCTATGGGTGTTCGGGCACCCCCTGTCACATTAACCACACTACACAAAATTAATTAAAAATTATTAACTGACTAAAAAATATGATATTTTTTTAACGCAATCGCTTGCCACACTTGGGTGAAATTGAAATGCAATAAAGTGTAGGTAGATAAATTTATTATAAAAAAGCTGTGTATACCTATTTCTCACCATGGGTTTTGTTCGATCATTAAATGGGATTTGTAGGTGTATTAAATTTTAAAGAAACGAAAAAATCATTTTGAACTTTAAAGGCGATTTTGTCAATATTTGAGTAATTTTTCCAAAATTTTGAACAAACTATATTGAGGATTTGAAAATATTCTGATTCATAAAGTTGCTGGTCGAAACTTACTTATGAACAAGAATTTCTATATGAAAAAATAAATTAAACATAATTTTAAAAACACTAGCATTCTTCACCCCACTCGAAATGTAAAACGTAAAATAAATTGAGTAGATCATTATAGTAAATTAAACAAATGAAGTGGATAATTAATTAAATGTTTTTTTTTGTTTTTTTTTCTAATACAGATATAAATATATAATTTATTTTACATAGAGATTTATATTAAGGTGTAATTAGTAGTTAGCTGCTACTACTTATTAGTATTCAGTTCTATTGATTGAGCACCCCCTATTTATAATTTCTGTATCCGCGCACCTGTAATTATAAGTGATTCACAAATATTTCTCGCTCTCAAAATAATGTCAATATCATTAACTTTCCTCTCGTCCCTGACTATTGTTATTACTTATTGGTAAATAAAATTTGATACATAGAGACTTAAAATTCTTAGAAGTGTATTGCAACATTTGCAACTACTACTTAGTACTAACAGTAGGTACTAGTAAGGTAAATTATTTTAACACAAAGAGAAAAAATTGTAGTTTATATACCCACCCAATAGCTGTTGATCAAATACAGATTCCCAAACTGTTAATCGTAATTCAAAAAGTCACGTTAAATTTTAAACTGTGAGTGGGATGAAGAAGCTATATCTATCATAATGATATTTATTTTTTCTATTTTTACTTTTTTAATTTCTTCAACGTCTTCTTTAGCTGTTAATTTTTTGATAACTTCTAGTAGTTCTAGTGGTAAATTCGATGAGGATAATCCAACTTTAGGATCACAACCAAATAATGCTTTATATGGAGAGCGGCCTATTATTCTATGATGTGAAGAATTTTTCACATATAGATATAAAATAACGTTGTATTTCAGTACACAACGTGAACGACCAAATTGTGAAAAAAATTACAAGATATTAAATTGAAGTGACCATTTCATGAAAAAGTGACCATTTTGTTAAATATTTTCGAATTTCACGAAGTGTAAAATATCCGTTTTCATTTCATGAAGTGGTCATCTTTTCGTGAAAAGATCGATTTCACGAAGAGGCTACGACATATACATAGTGAAAAATAACCGATTTTAAATAATCTTAACTTTTGAAAAAGATCGTTCACTTGATACAGAAGTTGGCAGAATTGTACATAAATACCTTCTTGTAGGCAACAATCAAATTGTAGCGATTAAACCGTATAAGAAATATTTTGGCGTAAAAAAAATGTTGGAAATTTTTTTCTCATTAATTTTTTCCCCTTTCTTTATTTGATAAATAAAAAAAGTAAAGTAATGCAAAGCAAAGCAAAGATAAGTGAAGTAAATTGAAGTAAAGTTAAGTAAAGTATACACAAGAAGGCTGGATATATTGACAATTAACAATTAAAAAGGAAAAAGTTCTGAAAAGTTACTATAAATAAAAATAAATATTGATTACTTTGTTACTAATTAATGATATTGGACTATTACTGGACATTTGAAAAAATTTAGTGAATTTTATTCTATGTCACTATTATAGGAAAAAAAGTTAATTCTATAAATAGCTCAACACCCAGAGATTCACATTAAAAGACCAAAATGCCAATTACACTAATTACTGAGAGGTTGACAATTTATAAATTTTTAAAATAGATCTTTATTTCATTTTTATTAAGATACTTATCACACATACGCACACAAATATCGAATAGGTACCCAACATTATTAAATAACATTTTGTTAAATATTTCCTTATCGCCAATTATTAATATTATATATTATTTGAAGCTTTTACTCAGAATCGTTTTATTGAAGAAATGATTTATTGTTTCTTTAAAATTTAATACACACACCAAGAGCTTCACATACGAGATACGAAGAATACCCAAGTATGTCCAGCTTTTTTTCCTTTTCTTTATAATATTGGATAAAGAAAGTAGAGTAAAATGAAGTAGAGTAAAGCAGAGTAATGCAAAGGTAAGTGAAGTATAGACAAAAAAGCTGGCCATACTTCATAACACGGTATTCTTCGCTTCTCGGCTCTGATACTCTTGTTGGGAGAGTTGAAAATGATAACTTTTAATGTTCTTTATCTTATTAACATACTTTGCTCAGAATTGTATTATTGAATAAATGATTTATTGTTTCTTTAAAGTTCAACACATCCACCAAAGTATTTGATATATTAGTGCAAGAAAATTTTGAAAATGGGAAGAAAACATTTTTGGAAATTCTTTTCTAGCACATTTATAAAATTTTCTCATGCCTAAATATTTCTGATATTATTGTCTATCCATGTTTAAATTTGCATAAAGTTTGGATTAAAAAGAGATAGTTTCTGAGTCATTTTTATCAAATTTTGGGTAGTTTTCCAAAATTTAGAGAATACAATTGAGAATTTTGAAAAATTACCTCTTTAAAATAACATTTAAAGCAAATATGATAGTAAAAAGTTGCTGGCTGAGACTTTTGGATAAGTATTATCATACAAAAAAATATTCACAGAAACACAAGTTAACATCATCGTAAAAAACATTACCTTCTTTGCTTTGCTCAGAATCTAAATACATTTAAATTGCTATAACTCGGCCATTTGAACTTAGAAAATATATTCTGGTTAGGTTAGGTTCTTATCAAAACTTGGACAAGTATTTCCATAAGAAAATGTGTGCACATAAATAAATAAAGTGTTCACAGAAAGAGATAAAAGAAAAAAAGTGTTTTATATCCAATATATAATTTATACCGAAATTATATATTATATGCCTAAATATGAGTATCATTAAGGCTCGATAGTTAAATAAATAAAATAATTTTCTTGGTGAATATTATAATATTATTTTATACACTGAAAATGAATAGTATGTAACTATTTATTAATTAATATGTAAACACGAATCATTTTGTAAACACAATCGCCATGGTTTATAAATAATAAAAACAACAATTATATTGGGAAAAAAAAATAGTTCCGCAATAACGAATTGCATTGGCAACCACAGAGTACTATTACTATTATTACTCTATGCTGGCGATCGACTGGTGGTCTCATGGCGCCATAATATTTAATAGCATTGAAAAATAAATAAGATAAGATAAGGGAAAAACATTACTACTTTAGTCCGTTCTTTTTCTGATTTTATTTTAATCAAATCCTTGTAAAATATTTAATTCTTTGTTTACTCAAAATTTAATTACACCAAAATATTCGCAATGAAATTCTCTATCTAGACACAAGTTTTAAAAAAATCAATTGAACCAATTTTCTTTTATGTACGTTTAAGTGTGTAATTTTAGGTAAAACCATTTATTATAAACACTTTGATTATAATAATACATATAATTTAATAAATAATAAATAATCAATGCTAAAACTAACAAATTTTGTCAAAATTCTAACTTCAAACAGGTATTGAAAAAAGTTGACTTATGATTATTGAGAATATTTTCAGGTCAATTAAAAATATATGTCAGTGAGATTATATTAAATTTTCAAGTCTTAATATCAAAAATCAAAAAGTTAATTACATAAAAACTAACAAAAAATGAGAAATTTTCAAAATGCTGTACTTAACTCAAAATTGATTAAATCTTTTTGACATTTTTATGAAATGTTCTAGTGACCATTTTAGTAGCTACATTATTTTAGAAGTTATGTTAAAAAGTAATTTTTAATTTAACAGAAATTCTAGTAATTGCATATTTTGTTGTTTTTTGTCAATTTTTCAATAGATTTTCCTGTTTTTGGAAAAAAATATTGAAAAATTACCTCTCTAAAGTACCATCTGGGTGTGATTCGGGTTTTATAGAGATACTGATCGAAACTTTTAGACAAGTATTTCTATACAAAAAAAGTGTTCACAGAAAGAGAAAAAAAAATTAATAAAAATAAACATCATTGTAAAAACATAAACTTCTTCACTTCGTTCAGATTCTAAAACAAATTAAACATCATTGTAAAAACACTAGCTTTTTCGCTCCACTCAGAACCTAAAAATAGACATCATTGTAAAAATCTGAAGACGACTTAAGTCCAAACCACATATATTTACCAATAATTTTACACAAAATTCTAACTCTAGAAAAATCGTATTTTTATGTAATCAGTTACATAATAATTAATTAATAATGAATATAAATCAATTTTATTTTTGGTAATTTTACAAAGAAATACACACATTTTTAAATGTTCCATTTTTCTGTTTAATTTTTGAAGTAATAATTATTTGTAAATATTTCACTGGGTATAAGAATATAATATGTACCATACTTCAAACCAGGAAGTATTGTATAAAAAATAACACACTTATATAAATTTAAATTACAAAATAATAAACACTAATGTATGACTTATTAACAACTAGGAAGTCAGGAAATAATAAAACTTCAAGAGGGTCTAAACAATGGCCTCCTGCAAGAACAGTAACCACAAAACGTTGCAAGTCAACTGAGCAACTCAGTTCAACCAAGTCAATGTCAAAAGTTAAACCCTCGATCCCATTAAATTTAGTGGAAAATTTATTCAAACAAACAAGATTTTCCAAGTAAGTACCTAAATATGGGCTAATTATTATTGGCAGAATGTTAGTTAAAATATTGACTCCCATTACAAATACAGTAGAGACTAGAGATTTTATAAAAACACAATATCAACTTTGATCATGTAGCAGAAGCGGATTTGTAAATGTATATTATTATAATTTTATAAATTAATTGTTTTACGGGGAATTCAAATTTTACTGTTAATGTATTTTTTTGTTAATCATTTTACCTTCTACCTATTTAGGAAAGAAATTGTAGGACTGTGCAAATTATTTAAAAAACTTGTTGCTACTTATGGTGCTGAATCCACGTCTTCTGTAGCGGCAATGAGTTCTGCTGTTTTAATAACTATTCCAACACAGGTTTTAAAAGCATATAGAAACTTAAATGTTTTTATTTACTTATTTTGTTCACATATGTTCGAATCATATTTTTAGGGATTTGATCGATTGATGTTCAGAGAATTATTGCAAAATGAATTTGGGATTACAACTGAAGAGATTTTGACTGATCGCATATTTTGTTTTTTCGATCATCGAAATGATGGAGTCATACATGAAGATGAATGGGTAATAGGGTTGTCAGTGTTGCTGAAAGGTACTCAAGAAGAACGCATCAAATATACATTTACCATATATGACCTGAATAACGACGGGTTCATAACAAAAGAGGAAATATTCAGTTTGTTAAGGTTTACAAATTTGCAGTTTTTATTGAAGTTTAAATATGTTATATTTATTTGAATATTTTAGAAATTGTTTAGTAAAACATCCACAGGACGAGGATCCAGATGAAGGCGTTCGAGAACTTGTTGACATTGTACTACGTAAAATGGACTGTGATAATGACACGAAAATTTCATTTGAAGATTTCTCTACTTCTGTAAACAAACAATCACTATTACTCGAGGCATTTGGACAATGTTTACCTTCGAGAGAAATTTCTGAATACTTTTTAAACTCAATCAGCATTGGATAATAATGTATATTTAATAATGTTTATGCCACAATTATAGGGGATATTTTAGAAATGTTATATAATATAGACCTAATTTGCAGTCTTATATTATTGATCAAATTTATTACAATATCCACTCTTTAAATATACAGCTACAATGTTCAGCTTCATACATTTCATATATTATCAAGTAATTTATCAGAAATATATTATTTATATAGGCTACTGGTTTTACAGAGTATCTACCAAGTGAAAGTATGAAAATTCTAATAAATAGATTGATAACACATAGTTAACTAATAAATTGACAGCGCCTTGTTAAAAGGGAGTATACCATTCAAAATATTTTATTAATATTAACATTATATACTATAGGAAAAAATAAGTTAACTATACTGATTAGCGAAGATTTCTAGGCATGAAATTGTGAATTATTTACAAAGTTTATAAAGTATTATATTCATTTTTTTTTTGTGATTAAACTGAATAAAAAATATTTGGTACAAAATTAATGTAATTATTTTTGTATCAGAAGAAAAGTAAAGTTTGGTATTCATTCTTTTAGCATTACATCATCGATATCTTGTGAGACACCGTTCATAGAAATGAATAATGACTTTTACTAAAAAAATATTTTATAAGCAAATAGTAAAGTGAACTGAGAATGTTACACAAATAATAATATTAATTATACTTTTTCATGACCAAAAAATGTTTGTAACTAATTTATGTCCCACTAGGGATTTAATTTATAAAATTAAATAAGTATTGAGTTCAGTTATAAAGTATTTAATTTAAAATTCATAGTTTTTAACTAATTTTTAATAAAAAGAAAAAAGATCATCAATTATTAACCTGTTACTATAAACATAAAATAGATTATCATCAATAATAATTACTACATTGATACTTCCACTTACAGTCTCACAAATCATAAAAGTAAAAACTAATTTTAATATTAGATGAGATGGTCTTATTATTTATTGGATGACATCTTAAATAAATTGAAGACTTCACACTATTATTTTTCTTTAGGTACAGTTTTTTCTTTTTCTTTCTCCTTTTCTTTTTCTTTATCCTTATCTTTATCTTTATCTTTAGCAGCAGCAATTGTAGTAGGTGTAATACCAGCCGCAGCAGCTATATTACCTATACTGCACGTATCTCCCGTTTCCAATTGTTTCAATAGACGAAACAGAGCAGATGCTTCTCGAATTTGAATAAAATCGATACAAAATGCCTGAACTTCAATAAATAATTCCTGTAAATGACAAAACTTAATTTAGTTTAAACACATATTTTCATTTTAGAATTACACCATAAAGAGAAATATAACTAATTTAAAAATGTAGTAAGTAACAATCGCTCACAACATTAAAACTAAGAATGAAGAATTGAAAATAAAAAAATAAAAATTAAACAAATGTTTTTACCTGTACATTGATAATTTTGTTTCTGATAAGAGATTGTAAGAAAACACATACTAAACGAACAAGCCGATTTTGCATATACTGATCTTTAATAGTTTCACAGGCTACAATACAGTTGGAAATGTACAAATGAACAAATTCAGTAGGTAGTTCAACAGTTGTAGTTAATCTAATAAAGAATATTCATTGAAGGTTGATATCAACTTAATCATAAGTAATAAATAAAATATACCGATTAACTACTTCCATCGAGTGTAAAGACATTTCCATATTAACCAGAACAGAGAAGTAATCTGTTATGCAATGGGATTGCATTAGCTTTAGCAATACTTCAATAGCTATTAAAGGATTATTTTCAACCAAGTCTGGTAGCTTAAAATAAAACAGAAATGTTGTTACTATTATTTTTAGTTACTATTATTAAAATGCATTCATATAATATAACTTACCTTGCAAGGTATAAGACCTATATGATAAACTAATTTTGGATCATTTCCAAGTTCAGCTAAAAGATGCTGTTGTTGTTGTAAAGTTAATGGTGCTTTAAGAGCTTTAGTCATGAGTTCACCAGCTTCAGTGGCAGCACTAGTAGAAACACACATTGTTTTATCATACATGATTTGGTGATTTGATCGGCCGCTCATGTTCATCCAAACCATCTAAAAACAATATATAATTGTTATAAAATAAATTTATAATTTGTTATATTTAATTCTTACTTCTTCTTTGCAAACAAATAACGGTGGTACAAGTCTCATCATTTCCGGTTTAAAATTATGTGTCGCATAAGATTTAGGACCACAAACAAGCATTTCTAACACTTGTTTTGCTCCTTCCTTGGTTCTATAACATATAACATATTGTTTAAGGTAATGAAACAAACCATTATTATTATTATTATTTAATAAATTACTCTGTTTTCTGAGGATCAGGTATAATAACTGGAAGAGAACTTTTTGCTGTCCGAGGAAGATTTTTTCGGCGATCTTTGATTGTATTGAGAATTGTTGCTGTATTAACTACAGGTTTGCTGGGATCACTGCGTGCTGTTAATACTTGTTTAGCAGATTTCCGTAATAACTCTTTTGAATTTTGGGACATAATCAAATTGGAGAGAAATATTTTTACAGGCATTGTTAAAACTGGCAAATCACCGACATATTCGTTTTTCCCAACTTTTTTGTGCTATAAAAAAGCCAAAGTACATATTAATTTATGAGCAATAACACAATAATTTTGTAATGCTTATCTTACCAAGAGATGCATAAAAATAGGTGCCAAAGGATTAGTTGCAATAGGTTCATTTCGGTATAGTTCATAACATAATATTATTGCAGCAAATTTTTGAGTTTGGTTGAGCAAGAAATCCGAATGTTGAATAAGCATAAGTAGGGTACATCCAACTAAAATGCGGAATACAAGTGTTTACTTTTTTACTATTTTAGTTTAATTATTTCTAGTAAAATAATTTTATTTTAATTAATATAAGATTATGAGCAGGGCAAATAATGTATTGGTTTTGTCTAAAGAATATATATATACACATACTGTCTGTAATAAAAAACTGTAGAAGAAAAAATGGAGTCTTATTGTTATTTAAATTATTTTTTTAATATTACATACTTTTTTTTAAATACTTTGAAGTTCAAGTATTAAATAATCTTTTAGATTCTGAATGAAGTCAAGAAGCTAGTGTTTTTACAATAATGTTTATTTTAGATTCTGAACGAAGTGAAGAAGCTTATGATTTTACAATGATATTTATTTCTTTTTTATTTTCTTTTTTTCTTTCTGTAAACACTTTTTTTCTTTTTTTTTTTTCTGTGTACAACTTTTCGTATAGAAATACTTGTCCAAAAGTTTCGATCAATAACTTTTTGAAACTGGATTTGCCTCTAGATTGTACTTTAGAGAGGTCATTTTTTGAATTTTTC
>JAIPRM010010796.1:0-13464 GCA_025469315.1 Stegophylla sp. TES_Ste_2020
GGTTTTCGAGTCGTTTTTGTCAAATTTTGGGTAGTTTTTTCCAAAAAAAACATTGAAGAATTGAGAAATTCAAAAAATGACCTCTTTAAAGTACAATCTAAAAGCGAATCGGGCTTCAAAAAATTATTGATCGAAACTTTTGGACAAGTATTTCTATATGAAAAGTTGTACACAGAAAAAAAAAAATTAATAAACATCATTGTAAAAACACTAGCTTCTTCACTTCATTCAGAATCTAAAATACATTTAATATTTTTATAAATCAGTAATTACATATTTTATCTTAATATGTAACCTAATATTATATTGTTGTAATAATGATGAGTTTTTATGAAAATATTTACTTGTGAAACCAATTTGGTTTCAAGAATTAAAATTAGTATATTGTATTTAACATCAGCTTACCATGTGTCGCCCTCTTTTTTTAAATGAAAATTAACATCTGTTTTATATAATGTTTAACACAGGATACTAGTATGGCTATGTACTAAGAATTTAAGATCTTCTTTCTCTCTTATCAAGCATTTATAGTTTCAGAATGTCCATTATATACTATATTTATAGTTTTTTAAAGTAGTAGAATCATCGCCATAAACCCTATTTAGAGTATGCATTAATGCTGATTATTTAAGTTTAGGTTATTTATAACTCTATTTCAGAATTTTATAGATATTTTATAAATATTTCAAGCTCAAAATAGTTTTGTTTATTCATTAAATATTTGTACAATTTTGTCTACTTGCTTGGTTATAATAAAATATGTATTGATAGAATATTATTGCTTCCCACATTTTATTCACAAAGGTGCAACACCTACATATAGTTGTATTATTCGCATCCACGCGAATTTCCAATTTAAGAAAACAGGTTTTTGTATAGTATGTAGTGTATATATTCGAATCAATCTAGAAAATAAAATCAAGGACGCTATATATAATTTCTATTAAAATATGTATATTTAAATGATTATACCAAAGCAATTTTTATAAGTTTTAACAACAAAAATGTCCGTTATGAATTGATTTGTACTGGTTTTAAGTTGAGAGTATTTAAAATAATTTTCTCTTTAAAATTTTTCCACGAGATTGTATACTACCCATAGCCTGTAGGTGGCTTGAAATTCACCCTTCCCTTTGTTATGGTATGTATATTAAATAGTAGTATCCTAAAAATGTTTTTAAATAGTCATCATTTATAGAAATGGTACAATATGTGTACAATTATATGAGTAACACAATAGTTAATAAGTTAATATGGCAATATAACATAATAAATAGATTTAAATATGAATACAAATTATAAGAACTTACCCAGGACACTAAAAATATCCTGACAATCACTGATGATTCATTTATATAAAAATAACAAAATATTTATATTTAATTTCATAAACAACAAATTAAATTAACCATTTTTATTGGTCTCTTTAGCATCGGAACCCCATCACTGGTTGTTTTTGACTGTGTCAAAGTAAAGCAAGTAAAGCAAATACCTATATAATATTTATATAACATATTAATATGATTTTTATTCCTCGAAAATTTCTATAAAATATCTTATTAGATTTGATATTGGAAAAAAAAAACATATATACTTTACACCATGGGTATTATGCGTTCATTTAGTGGGACTTAGTGGGTGTGTTGAATTTTTTACAAAAGATAAATCATTTCTTCTATAAAAAGATTCTGAGTGAAGCTTTAGTTAATTTATTGGCAACAATAGTTGTCAGTTTTATATTGAGTAGGTATATTTAACAATTGTTACTTACATAATTACATTTCATTCGAAATTTGTCTATGATATGGTTTTCAATATTGTTGATATTTTCATGATTAAAACAATATTACTTTTGGAACGGGTAATAATACTAATAACAGAATAATCTATGTTTATTTAATTATTCGTAAAATGATTAACTTTGCAGTGTTTTGAAGTTCAAAGCTCTTATGATAAAAAGTTAGTACTGCTGATTTAACAAAAACGTAAATATAAGTTGATTTTCATATGAGTAAACTGGTATTCAATTTTCCACCCTAAAAGCAATAAATTGAATATGTTACGTAATAATTAAGTAGTAAAATCTGCCATTATTTGGATTAACTATTATTTAAGCTATAATTCTAAAATTTAAACGCTTGTCAAAAATTATTCAGTGAGATAAGTTTTATGAAAATTATGCCACGTGTAAGAAAAACACATTAGAATCTTTAGGCAACAGAAAGTATTAAGTGTATTTTAAATTTCAAAAGTTATAACGTTTAGATTGAAAAAAAAGATTATTTTACGTAAAAATGACGTATAAATTCTAACTTTAAACGGTTATAAAATCAAAAGTTAACTTACAATTTTCGAGATTTTTTCTGGTCAATTAGACATGTATGTGAGGAAAATTGTGTGAAATTTTCAGTTAATTATATAAAAAATTAAACATTTTGATGAAATAAAACCTTACGAAAAACAAGATAATTACAAAATGCTATATTTACCTTCCTTAAAAAATATTTCTGTCTGTATTACACTGTTGTTGATATGAGCGCAAATTTCAACATTCTAGTTCTATATTGGTTTTGGAGTTACATAGAAATGAATAAAATCAATTTTATCTTTTTTACCGCATATTATGCGGATTTTACTCAATTTTTTGATAGGTTTTCCTCGTTTTTGAAAAAAGTATTGAGATATTTGTAAAGTGCCTTCTTGAGCAAAATTCTGATTCAAAAAGTTACTGTTAAGACTTTTGGACAAGTATTTCTTTACAAAAACGTGTACACAAAAAAAAAAATTTAAAGTAAGCATTATTGTAAAAACACTAGAAAAGTAAAGACACTAAAAAGGATACATAAAATTTTGACGATTATATGTTTAAAATTGTAATTTGTCATTGTTTAGGTCACAGCTACTATAAATTATCAATTTAAAACAAGTTATGGACAAATTATTATTCTATAAGTTTTGATAAGTTCATAAATGTACATATTATTAGTTTTTTTTTTTTTATACTTTTCTCAGTATGGTGAAATTATATTTTTGTTTATTCGTATAAATAAATGAATTGTGGTTTTTTCTTTTATGAATAATGATTTTTTCATCCTTCAACTACCCTTCTCAAAACCTTTTTACTTCACTCTTTCAGGCTGTATAACACTAACCCTCTTACAGGCGCTTGAGATTCAACTATGTAGTTGTTAGTCTTTGTGAAATCTGAGCCATTGTTTAATAGGTCGCTGAACTTTTTAAAATGTTAACTACATTAGATGTATCTATATAAAGTAGTAATGTAAGTAAAGATGTTCTTAGTACCTCGGGTGGGATACTCTTGACGGATGTGTTGAATTTTAAAGAAACAATAAATCATTTCTTTAATAAAACGATTCTGAGTGGAGCGTAAACTAATACACAATAATAATTATCTGTTTTGAAAAATTGAAACATTTATATGTATATATATATATATTGTATTTCTATACAAAAAAGTGTTTCCAGAAAGAGAAAAAATAAATAAAAAAACATCATTGTAAAATCATAAGCTTCTTCGTTATCATTCAGAATCTAAAAACGTAAAAAACGTATTTCACAATAAAATGTTTCTTAATAACCATGTTATATTACAGTTAGCAGTATGAATAAAACTCAAAAAAATGTTCCTCAAGTCAAAAAAGTCCCTCCACCAGCCATTCCTGATTCAGTTGCATGCCGACATTCAGGCAGTAGTTTTGGATCTACAGGATACAGCAGTTCTAGTGATGATGCATTTCTTGATCCTAATACTTGTATCAAACCAGGTAAAACAATTATTCTATGATAAATAATAAGTATATCACCAGTTACATAATATTTGATTGTATAATTAATTATATATTGTTGCTTAACATAAATTTAGCATAAAATTTTTGATCTAAAATTATTATCTTTCAAGTGCTCGCATAGGTGGCATTTACACTGCCTTTTTGAAAAAACAAGCATTTAATCTGTTAAATATTCTCTTGTTAAAATGTATAAACAATACAATAGGAGTAAAAAAAAAAAACTTTCCATAGATAAGCTTAGGATCGTTGCAAATGCCGCCATGTGAGTGCTGGTGTTACATATGACTAGTACACGAGTACTTGAAGGTTATAGAATTTTTTATAAATTTCATGTTTATATATTTGTATGCGTTCAAATGACTAACTCTATTTGAACTATTGAAACTTGATAATGTTTTCGAATATTATTAATCCGTTTATTTTAAAATTTAACAGAACTAGTTTTAATACAAATATTAAACTTAAGAGTTTTAGAATTACAAAAATAGGATTAAAAGAAAAACCGGAGACTATATCAGAACAAACTTTTTTAAAATAATTTATTTTGACATTTTAGATATCTATGATACAGTTGATACTTACTGTCAAATTGGAAATAAATCACCTTCATCACACTTAAATCATCCATCTTTTACATTTCCAGGATCTTCATCGGTAAATAAAGTCCATGATTTTAAAACATTTTGATTTTAAATTATCACCCATTTAAAAGTTACCAATATATTGTTTTGTTTAGTATCCTCATCCATGTGGAAATATGAAAATATATTATCACCAATTGTCGCTTCAAGAAGATCAAGGAATTGATATGACTCAAAGCCCTGGTCGTGATAGTCCTGGTTCGTCTGGCTCTGGTTCAGGGTCTCGTTACTCAACTGCTAGTTTAGATAGTGGTCGTGCTTCAGGGTGTAATCTTCGAGGAAACAGTCATTGGCCTCCAGAACTTAGTCCTTCTACTAGAGTGGAAAGACTTCTCAACCAAGGGGTTCCTGTGAGTTTATTTATTTTAAATTTAAAACTGAACTTACAATTATTTTTATAAATTTATCATAGGATAAAGATATAATGTACAGTTGGTTAGTTGATTTACATCTAGAAGAATATTTACCTTTGTTCATATCAGCTGGATATGATATGAGAACTGTTTCAAAAATGACACCAGAAGTAAGTTTATACAAGAAAGAAGTTTGAAAATTAAATTAGTCACAAACTTATGAATGCAAACAATTTTAAAAATTCTTCAAATTATAGCATTAAGTTTTACCCTTTTTTGAAGTTAATGATACTTAAATTAATGATTTTAAGTTTCCCACATTCAATATAAATTTTTCAAAATACTGTTATTTGAGAATTGCAAGCCATGAACAATCATCTTTTTTATTATTATTATTATTATTTTTTTGGTAGTTTTAAAACATCACAGTTCAAAACTGAAAAATGTATGTTAATGGTAAACTGAGAGGTCGATAAAACTGTTAAAGTTTGATTGAGCTTGATAAATATGGAATTGTTTATTATTTCATTAAAAGACAGTTCACAATAATCTAAAATCCTTTATTTATCTCATAGCATGTAGAAAGTTATAAGTTTGCATTTGAAATTGCAACAATTCACTAAAGTCGACTACATTAGGTTATGTATGTTATTCATCTATAAATAATTAAGTTTTTAATTGTTGTTCTTATTTATTGTGTCCATTTTTATTTATAATGAATTATCTGTTGTATTTAATATTCTCCTCTTTGAAGTTCCTATCCATTTCGGAAGTTGGAAACCATATTGAATATTGCTTCTCTTTTTAACGATGAACGATGAATAAATAATTCAATTATTATACTAAACCAGTCCCAGGGATGATGTTTAGCCAAAATATCCTTCATCTACCAATACTTCTATTGCCTTCTGTTTTTTCTTAAAGTATAAGTTGCAGCAATTCATATCTTTGGTTATTTCTCATTATGTAACCCACCATTCTAATTTCCGTATTTTATAGTCTTCAGTAATTCCTTTAACATTGCATTCTTTGTAGTACGCATATGTTGGACACTCGATCTGACCATGAGATATTTTGGGATACGGCGGTACAACCACATTTCTAGTGCCTCAAATTTTCTTGCTTGATGTTTCAGTTTATGTCCATATGAAAATTTATAAAATGATCAAGTGAGTTTCCAAGTAAAAAAGGATAGGAAACCCTGTGTTAGAGTCAACAATCCAAAATAATTTCGTTATTTGGTGCTTCTCATCCGAATTCTAACGATCCAAGATGAAGTTTTGCTCTGAATGTTATGAACAGAGTTCTAAAACCAAAAAAAAAAATGATTGTGTATGGCTTTGCTAATAGTAATTATGTAGTTAATCTTTTGCCCCACTCTGTATAAGATCAAATTCCTGTTATCAATATTCTTCCACATGATTAAATAGAGACAAAAATGATGTAGTGTGAGTATTAAAATATTATTTATTGTTATTTTATAAAATTAATCAATAAATACTTAGTAAAAATAAATAAAGTTATAATCATTTTATTCTAGTTCAATTCAAAGTGCAAGGTGGCAGGAGGATAACTGAAAAGTTAAATTATAATTAATAATTGCTATTTAGTTGGGAATAAAATGTTTAATAATATTTTTTTAAATTTTATTTTAAAACAATATTTTGTTTAAAAAAATTATTGATTTTTAAAATGAAATTGAAAAAAATTAAATATCATCAAAATTGTATTTGTTTTAATTTAAAATGATTAAAAAGTTTGAAAATGTTCGGGTCAATTCATTAATTATTATAAACTAAATAATTAAAGTATATTCAATTTAATAATTAATAGGATTTAACTGCCATTGGTGTAAAAAAACCAAATCATCGAAAGAAATTAAAAGCAGAAATCGGCTTACTAAATATATCTGATGGGCTTTTGGACTACATTCCTGTAAGTACCTATTATTTGTTATACATAATTTATTTTATCATTAATATTGTAAATGTAATTATTTAGGGATCATTAGAAGAATGGCTTAGATTATTACGACTTGAAGAATATGGATCAGCATTAGAAGCTCAAGGATATTCCACAATAGATGATGTAACACAATTAACTTGGGAAGATTTAGAGGATATTGGAATAGTTAAATTAGGACATCAAAAACGATTATTACTTGCAATAAAACGAGTAAAGGATATTAAAGCTGGAAAATCATTTACACCTCATTCTCCATACATTATTCAAACTCAAGTGAGTACAAATTATTTATTTTTGAAGATTGGTACTTAAATTTTTTTTATAAATTTACAAAAAAAATATATATGTTTATATTTTTGAAAAACCCACTAAGATTTAGAAAAATCATAAATATATAGTTAATCTTATATAAATTATATAAATATAATAAAATTATATAAAATACGAAATACAAAATATTATTTAATTAAAAAATTAATTATCATAGAGTAGTCAAACAAAGTGCTGTAATTATATTGTGGTGTTTTGTATATTTATTACAGTACACATTATTTAAATTAAAAAGTTTTATTTTCACTAAAACTCAATTTGAAAAGTATAATAAAAATTTTAATTCAATTTATAGATCTATTGGTTTAGTTAGTTTGTATATTAATGCTTTAGATAAATACTTGATTTTTAAATTTGTTTTATCTGCTTAGTATGTATAAGTATAAACTATAGAACTTAACTAAATCAAATTTCCCACTGTTATTTTATTGTTATTTGAGTACTTTTCTGTTAACACGACTACTATCAATTGCTACAACTATAGCCCGACATATTTCCATTGCCTTGCGAAAATGTAAATTTAAAGTAAATGTTTGTGATTTGCGGTACTAGATCACGGTGCCAAGTGAGTCCACGTATGCTCTACTCTCGTGAAAATGCGTTGTTTCTAAAGTTTATTACTTAACATTTATTTTTCGTGGAAAATTGAGGAATATTTTTGATTTTTGGAACATAGCTTTTGTTCTTCAAAAAAGTTCTTTATAAAAGTTATTTTTGAAATACTTAATCCATTATTTTAAAACAGAGTTTTATTATTTAAGATAACTAGTTCTCAGTATACATTTTCCATAAATATTAAAGTTGGTTTAATGTTGATTTTATTGCATTCATGATAATGGAGTTGTATTGGAAAAGCACCATGATTTATTGTTATTATGAATTAATTATACATAAACCAAATTGTTTATTAAATTATTTTTTCTAAAATATTTGTAATATTAAAGTTGTGATTTGTTTTGTTGAAATTGTTGCACTGTAATTCCCTTTGTTATTTTTCAGCTCCTTAAATTTTAGGTATTAGTGTATAGGTATTAAGTAAACTTTTTGTCGCACTATGAATAATAATTGTGAAATTAGGGATTATATGAACTGAAAATTGTTTATAATTTCTTAATATTTTATTTCTTATGATTGCATGTTGTGCATTTATTTTGCATGTTGAATTTTTATTTTATCCATTGCTTTCAATTTGCATTCACTTTTTTATTTAAATCATATATTGCATCCAAAAGGCCTGCATCGAGTCGCCATTAAGCATTGTAAGCAGCAGTTCTGGATGTGGGACGAGTATTACAAACATAAGCTGCGGTACTGGCAGCGTTGAACTTGATTTACCACGTGTGCACGCCACGTATCACAGCTTTCATCAACCTTGGGAATTAGAGAGTAGCAAACAACTTTATTGTCAAACAGATATTGTCCCTATCAAGGTATACATTTTTTTATTTATAAATTATATTTTGCTATCATCATGTCTTGTTGCTTTTTATAAATATCTGAGCTTTTGTCAATTTATTAAGTCCCCTAGACCTACTCCGGATTCGAACTGGACACTCGAATTTCAGGAATCGGTAAAGAATCATAATTTCCCTGTTAGAATTAGTTTCTTAATTTATATTTCAAACTAAAATGATTCACATTAACATTAAATACTATTATAGCTTAGAGGAACACATCGTGGAAAATCATTGGAAAGCTTACATGAAAATAGTAATTCTGCAAAAGGAGGAATAAGTAGTTTTGTGGGTCCTCCTCAATGGAGACATCAGCATAAAAGCTTTGAAGATGGTGATGTTACACCTACAAACGAAACATCAATTCTTCACGAATGCGGTGGTACATTGCCTAGACCTAGAGGATTAGTTAAGCCTAGATTAGTGGCTAAAGTTCCTGCTATATTTACTCAATCAAATATGTAAGATCATTAAGACATAATTATGTAATGGTTACGTGTTTATAAAATTATGTAGGGTTTAGAGTACTCACATTTTTTTGATTTATATTTTAGAGAAGATTGTTCTGCGTTAAATACATTGAAACGTAGGCCACCATCACCACCTAAACGTCAACAATCTTGTGAAGATAATACAAAATGTCATCAAGTAACTGTTGTTGCTGATCTACATTGTGTTCCAACATTGCAAGCTAAATCTTTAGGAAAATGGCCTACAGATAATATGTCTCCTAAACACAATTTGGAAGATCATATTGGTTCAAATGCAAGCTTTAAAGTAAATCATTTATTTATTTTTTTAATTTTTTTCGGAATGGTTATATAAAATGACATTAATATTATTACAGTCAAATTCAAGTACAGAATCTGATACTATTCCATTTGCTAATGAAAATGCTGGCACAATCAAACAAAGAACAATCAGGTCAACAAATGGTCAGTAAATTATAAATTATATTTACATTTTGTCTTAAATATTTCATTAAAAAATATTTTTAATTATGTGAAATTATAGAATTAATTCAACCTATGCTTGCTGAAGGATCTCATTCTATGCATACAACTTATTCAATGCACTCCACGACTAGTCAATTTTCTCTTATGCCTCCAAGGTAAAACGAATATATTTTAATTTAATAGTTATGCTTACCTTTTTAAAATATTGATATGCAGTAATCCTTGTTTAGCATTGTAAATTAAATTAAATGTATATTGTGTAATATGTACATATTATTTTACATAAATTGTGTGTCATAATTATAATTAAAATAAAAATATCCAGGTCATCTTTATTTACAAAAATAATTTAAAATACCTTAGACTCTCAAATTAGCATTTACATTTTGTAAATTTGCAAATGATAATTCAAATTTACAATGTCAAAAATACCTAATCTATCTTAATTTTATTTTTAAAAATTATGTACATAAATATTACTTTTTTAAAAATAATATTTTTTATTACCGTAATAAAAAAATCTTCACAGTATTTTTAATTTTAAGAACCAAATATTTGCACAATATTGTTTATATTGTAAAGGGTGACTGAGTATTTATTAATTTTATATTTTTACTTAACATTTGACTAAATCTTTCTGTATATTTTTTCAATGTCATTGATCAGTAATAAATTTATTTTTTTTATTTGACAGTGGGAAAAAAGAGCCAGCAGATGTTCTTAATGATATTGGAAATATGTTAGCCAATTTAACTGATGAATTAGATGCCATGTTAGAAGAGGAAAAAAGACAAGGTCTTAATGATTAAAATACATTACTTTTTATTAATGAAATTAAACTGATTTTAGTTACCCAAATTGTCAAAACATTCTTATTTTTGTTTCAACTATACAAAAAGTTGCAATAATATATGTTCCTTATTTGTTTCTTTGAATTTTAAAATTCAAAACAAATCTAACATTATATTTTTGTTTTGTTAATTTTATCTGTATATTTTAACTAAAAATATACACCAATTTCAATTGTATACACAATTTATTTTGAATTATTGGCAAAATACCACCTTTTAACTCGCCTATAAACTTCTTTAACTGTTGTAGGTTAGAGTCTGTTTTTTTAAATATATATTATTTCAATTTCAATTAATTTGCAACTAAAAATTATATTTTTAAATTTAATATTTTATCATTTGTTTACAATTAAAATATTATTTGTTACTATTAGTGTAGACATATCACCTTAAACGTCTTCCTGTTTTATAATTCAAAATATAATTTGTTTTTTTTAATTTCAAAAACTTTACTGGAGTTATACAAAGACATATTATATTAGAATTCTTAATTTATACTTGTAGGTAGCTATTTTAATTTGATCAACAATTAATCATAGGAAACATTATTTTAAGATTGAATATTGTGTAAAATCCTTTTTTTAACAAAATATTTGACTGATTAGAGACAGATGCAGAGTTATTTTTGAACCATGAAAATTTGTATTGTTTGAAAAATATCCAATGTCCATGGATATTATTTTATTTCTTTATGTTAATACTCACATAATTGATTTAATTTAATTTGTGAGCTATATAATATGTATGTATTTATGTATGTATGTATAAGTTAAAAATTGTTTCTTTGTATTTAATTTAAATGAAAAACAATTTCACCGGTTAAGAATTGTGTTGATGATTCTTTTCGATAATTTTTAATCTTTGAAAAAATAATTTTTATACTTTATTTAAAAATAATATAGTTATTAGATTTTTATAAAATACACCAAGTAAAATAATATCCAGTGTTCAGGAAAAATATTGAGATTGTAAAATATTATTTAATGATAATAACAATTAAATAATATTTAGAGACTAAACATTTGTATATTATTGTAGCAAGTTTATAATGTAAACTAATAATTACAATTTTATTATATTTATATACTGGTAGATTTTTATACCACAAATTATTATGTATATTAATAAATAATATTGAATAATATTTTGTACATATTATATATTACCTCCAAAAGTCTCGATCAACAATCTTTTGGAACCAAATTTTCTTCTAGTTGATACTTTAAAGAGATCATTTTTTGAATATCTCAATCCTTCATTTTTTTTTTTTTTTCTGGAAAAACTACACAAAATTTGACAAAAAAGACTCGAATCAATCATTTTTTGATCCATACTTTGTGAAAATTTAAACATAAATAGACAATACTATGAGATGCATTTTGGTACAAGAAAATTTTGAAAATGTGAAAAACATTTTGAACATTTATCTAACACTTTTTTCCTCATTATTTTTTTTCCTTTTCTTTATTCAATAAAAAAAAGTAAAGTAAAGTATAGACAAGAAAGCCAGAAATATTTTGCACCACAGATATTCTTCGCTCTTTGAGTCACCTTGATGGGTGTGTCTAAAATGACGACTATTATTGTTTTTTATATTATTGACTTTCTTCATTTAGAAATCTTATTGAAAAAATGATTTATAATTTCTTTAAAATTTTACAAACCCACTAAGAGCATTTGATCCGAGGAGCGAAGGATGTCTGTGTTGCGAAGTATGTCTGGCTTTCTTATCTATACTTTACTTTTGTATTTGAAAACTTATCTTTGTACTTTGTACTCAAAAACAATATATATACAGGTACGTTTTAATGTTTTAAGATTTAATTTTATACCTAAAATAATTCTAGTTCATAGTTGCAAATTTTGATATGTAATGTTTTTTTAGTAAAATTTTGGTTAATTTTTTCTATAATTTGGAAAAACTACTGAGAATTTTGGAAAAGTATCATATTGTCACATTTTTTGATCTTTTAAGGTACTGGTTGAAGCTTTCGACAATTATTTCCACTCCAAAAAGTGTTCAAAATAAAAATAACAAAGAACATTTTTGTAAAATCATAAGCAAAGCTTCTTCGCAACATTCAGATTCAATATTATAGTTCCTATTATGATTGAATATTTTTCAAAATATCAGTATTATTAGATTTCATATTAATATATAGTAATTTAATAAAGATAATTATCAAAACATAAGAAAAATAAATACAATTTCATAATTATATAGTCTGATTTTTTATTGTTCTGGGGTCAATAATCTGTAGTACATAAAATACAATTTGGGCAATAATACAATCTTGAAATGTCGATAATAAATCCAAATGGAGACTTCAATTTTGTTGAGTCAAATACTGTGAATAACAGTAGAGAATAGCGACTTTGACTATTAATGTAAATTTCGATAAAACAATACTTACAAATGCTTTGCATGTTTTATTTATTTTTGGACTTTGTAATAATTATTATCACAATGTGTAATCACAGAGAATAAATTATACAATTATTATGAGAATCAAAGATCTTAAGTACCTGTGTACCAAGTTCAAGTTTAGAGTACCTATTTTAATTTAAATCTGTAATCAAAGGCACCTCTTTGGATCCGCCACAACTTCATTTTTTAAAGCTGTTTTTCCCAAATTCGCGTGCTGTAGGTTTGTAGGTACGTATATAACGCGCGGCGTGTATATACCATATTTCTACTTGGACAGATTGAATATGTTTGAGAAGGAAACTAAGAAGCCTTAATTATTGCCTTACGTGCAAAATGACTCCACTTATACATAATGAGCTGTCCATGTATTATTGTCTAATGTCTATCATAATGGTCTATAGTTAGTTTGATCACCATATCAATCTACTTTGGTTGAGTGATATTGTATGGCTCCCATGGATAATATAAACATGGATGGGACCTTAGATCATATACCATATTATGTATAGGATGGGACATATTTAACCACAATCTATCTAATAGCTGAGTATAGTGATGGGCATAATCGAATGATTTTAATAATCGAATGATTAGTAATCGAGACATTTTCATAATCGAGATATCACTCGAAATAATCATTCGAAATTTCCAAATGAAATATTATTAATAATCGAGTT
>JAIPRM010010797.1:0-13464 GCA_025469315.1 Stegophylla sp. TES_Ste_2020
CGTATTTTTAAAACACTCACCATATTCTAAAAACCAAAAACGACATTTTTATTTTAGAAATTACTTAGTACAAAATGTATTTATAATTTAATTACTGCCCATCCCTGTCTTTAAAATTTTAATATATAACCCCTGTATTAGACTTCATTGAACTGAAATAAAAACCATTTCAAATTATTGTTTGGGGGGGGGGTTGATTTCTATTGCCGTCATTGACTCATCCTTTATCTTTGCCTATGTGCTAATCTATAGTCGTTTTACGTTATTTCTTTGGACACATTCAATCGCATTTGAATTTAGCCATCCTCTAATCGGTCCTGTACCGTGGGCCTACTTATTC
The DNA here is from genome assembly GCA_025469315.1 of Stegophylla sp. TES_Ste_2020. NCBI lineage: Eukaryota > Metazoa > Arthropoda > Insecta > Hemiptera > Aphididae > Stegophylla > Stegophylla sp. TES_Ste_2020. Next base: position 341 of record JAIPRM010010797.1, read on the forward strand.
ACCCCCACCCGCATTCGTGTGAAGACGGAGTAAAGCATAGAATTTTTAAAATATTTGAACTTTCTCATTTTTGTAAGATTTACCCCATAAAACTTTAAAAATCAAGGGACTTGAAAATGTAATATGACCTCACTCACGTATATTTCTTATTGACCTCTTTGCGGGAACTGCTTGAATTGTGATAATCTCAAATCTTTTATTAACGATCCTTCGTCGATAGTATTATTATTTAAATATTTATTTGTAAACTATATTTTAGTATACATCAAAAATAAATATAGCAAAATTGACAAGAGTAAGCCGTAGTTATTGTTTCAACTGTTTTGACGCGTTTTTCTGGATAGATTGAAAATAAATTATAGTTTAGTCATTTGCTTAAAACAGTGGTTTTCGACATTTTTTTTACTAGCAGCACCCTAAGGTATTTTCTTCAAATCCAGAGGCTCTCTATGATCTATAGATCTAATATTATAATTATATATTAATATTAATAATTATATAATAATATAAATTATATATTAATATCTATAGAGTATATATAATATTTATAATATAAAACATGCTAGATTTTTTATAATATGTGGTGTACACATACGTTATATTTGAAATAAATCTTTTTTTTTTTTTTTTTAATGTAAAAAACAGATTTTAAATAATTTCAAGACAATTTCAATTCAAGTTCGTGGCACTCTCTGATTGAGAACCACTGAATTGAGGTTACGTTGAGACCATTCAGTGCAAAGACAAACCGCGTATTCAGAATAGTCGTGGTATGACATTGGAAATAGTTGATTGGGGCATTTAAATTTAGTTTAGAGTGTCAATGTGTTATTATTATACCATAATTAACTAGTTATCTCTGACCTATCCTAATATTCATATCCTACGAATTTTGTTCAATTGTTATACCCCACGCAAATCCCTTTATAGAATAAAATCAGAGCACGAATCCGGTATGTGTGTGTTTGTGTGTGTTGTATGTTATGTAAATGTAATTGATGTACCCGGAGACGTACGGTTCGCGTGCAAACGTTAATTCTAATCAATTAATAAATGTTTCGTGAATTATTAATTAACTGGCGTGTGGGAGCAGCTGCGTTGTGACTTTTCGACGTTTCTGCCGACGTGACTCTCGAAGGCGAGTCGGGACCGCGCCGGTTGGCGAATGGATTCCCGGATACAGCGTCAAAGCACGGATATATACTATATAGTATTTTCAACCCCCACCCCGCGCCCCTGATCCGTGGGAACGACATTGCCTTTGAAATCGTTTGTACGTATTTTACCACACCACTCGTGCGTATACAGTATGATAAAAGATTTATACCGTTATTTTCTTTTCGGTGTTTTACAAATGCCAAATGTCACAGCTTTTCACCAGGACTCGTTTTCTTGTAGTTTTTTCTTTTTTATGCAGTCATTATTTTTATTTATAGAGTCCTGATTTTTTAATGACATTGTTTGTAAGTATAGAGACGTGCAAGGTGTGCAAGAATAAAGAAATGGAAATTCCAAATTCTCTTCTCCCTAAGCCTAAGATATTGTATGCATGCGCCGACTTAAATGATCGCGTGAACGCATTATGAGTGGGAAAGGTTGTTTATTAAATAATTAACTACCAAGAAATCAGATTCAATAACATTTTTATACTCGTACAAAAAAATTAACTTTTTATGTAAACAATATCGTAACTTTTTTTTTATTTTTTGAGCAAAACGTTTCCACCCAATTAATTTATTATAAAAATTATAGAGGAAGTATGTTCAAGTCACGAATAAACGTCTACATTTGTTATATCAATGAGCCGTTCACTGTATTTCTCATACATGTGTTTTCTATTAACACTTTTTTTAAAGAAAAACTTGTCAAAAAAATTCTACCACTAACTTTATGAAATTTTTCGAAATTTTCAATAGTTCTCTCAAAATTTGGAAAAAACTACCCAAAAATTGACAAAAGCTCTTTTGAAGATCAAAGTACATTAAAAGTAGATATAGAGTAAAGATACTTTTAAATGTAGAAATTTGATACAATTTCAGAATGACTTTTTTTTCAGCCAAAATATTTAATATTATGGTCACCCTAGTGTTTAATATTTTTAATTTCTAATTGATAATATATTACTTCACTTATCGACGCGCGAGACTATATTACGAATATTTTATACTTAATATAATTCTATGGGCTTCACCAAGAATATCAATATTCTTTATGCACTATCTTAAGGCAGAATTTTTATTAAATAAGGTGCATTAATTATTGAAAATAAAAGAAATGTATAAAAGGTTTCTGGTCAATCAAAGCTAAATTTCTAAAAAAGTCCACTATGGACCTTTATCAGTAGTCAATTAATTTATCAACACACAATTTCCGCACAACCGCGATTTATCAATATCATTTTAAAACCACTAAATCTTTTTCGTCACTAAGAAGTATCTAAAAACTATAATATTGTGACTTTTTTGTTGCTTTATTTTGCAGTTACCCTCACCAATATGACAGGCCCAAGGGAAAACCGTCTTTGCCATCCTCTCATTCGTCAGGCCTACATAAATACTATGATGCTGTCAAAATATTTTTGCCCTCGGTGACCCATAAACGTCGTTTTTCAGCGGTCGATCCGGGCATTGGCAAGAGGGACATTTTCCATCTCAAACCCACCGACCGAGATTATATCTTTTCACTGGTATTTTCGATAAGTCCATATCAATAATATATATATATATATATATATATACAGTTGTGCAATTTTTAACAAATTTGCTATAGATACAATATTTGGTAATACTTCGGTAATATTATTGTATTTATTAAAATAGTTAAATTAATGTAATAAATTCTGTATTCACCTTGTATGAAACGGAAGTCTTTTGAATATAGGTGCCTGCTGCCTACTATTGAAGCTTATACTGATCACTATTTTACTATGAGACCTATATCAGCTGTAATATAGTACACTGTAATATAGTAAAATAAAATAATTGATAATTATTTCGGTATTTATATATAGGAATACAATTGACACGTTACCTAATTGCATAAAATAGGGCATGAGGAGATTCTCTCCCTCTTCAGCTATAAGCGCAATTTGAGTCAAAGTGTTTTAGGTATTAGATTTATGTTAATTAAAGCAACACCGGAGAATCTATTTTTTACACTTCCTATTCATACAGCGATAAATAATACATTTTATTAAAATATAATATTATTTTTATTTATTAAAATTTTCTTAAATTTAAGAAATTCGATTTGTACGATTTATTTCCTGTTCAAGTCCATAGGCGTAACTAGGGGATTTTGGTGATAGGATTAGTGTTCCAATGAAATTTTTAGTCCCCTCTGAAAAAATTAAAATAATAAATATCATGATTTGATACATTTACATATTATAATATATGAAATTGCTTATGAACAAGAAAAATGCACCATATTTTTTATTTGGATTGTTTTATCTGTCCAGTAAAAATCGTTACAATGTTACCATAAATATTAAATCAATTTTCTGAAACTGAGCGTAAGCTTAAATGGTGATACTGAAAAATGCACAATATCATGTTGTTTTATTAGTTTTTCTTAGATTTTTTTTTTTTTGTTTAGTAAAAAAAAAAAACAATGTATACTTTTAGATTCTGAGTGGAATGAAGAGGCTATTTGTTTTACAATAATGTTTGTTTATAAATTTGGACGGTGTCCAAGTAAAAGGGAATTAGAACAAAAATATTGTTTCAAAAAAACTAAAAAAACAATGGTACATTATTTCATGACTTTTCTTTTTTTAATTATTTTCGTATTTTTATGTTTATTGAAGATGTTATAAATAGTGTTTTTACAATTTATTTATTTTATTTTTATTATTTTCAAACATTAATATAAATATTACAAATATATACACATGAATAATATATACAATAATGTTGATACTTAAACTCTGTAAGCGAGCTTGTGGTGAGATTAGGGAGTCTTAATAATTAATTAACATGCAAAAGATGTGTACTCTGTACATAGTCTATAAACTAATGATAAACATTACATTTATAGTATATAAAATTAAATTAACAATGTTTATAAGTTACAGTAAATATATATATATATATGTAGGACCACTAGTAAAATAGTTGTGCATACCATTTTTTAATTTCAAGCTTAAATTTTCAGTTTTCATTTATTATTTTAATGTAATTTGGTAATTCAGTAAAAAGTTTTATTCCCCTATAAATGTAGAACATTTTAATCATAGTCGTGCTGGGCTTAAGTAATATTAGATTATTATTATTCATGTTTCGAGTGTTAATAGAGCTATTTTTACTGTGTGATATAAATTGATTTTTTGTCATGTATACTTTAGTGGTTGATATTTTATTGTATAATTTTTCTATGTTTAATATCTTGAACTTTTTAAACAGATCTTTGGTATAATTACTCTCAATATAATCTTGCCTTAATATTATTCAAATTATTGTTCAAGAGCATTGTTATACGCAGATCCCCATGTTATAATAGCATACGTCAATATTGATTGTTCTATAGCAAAATAAATCATTCTAATATTATTAATATTGGTATATTACGTAATTATTTAAAAATATAAAAGCATTTTCTAATACATATTATTACTGATTCAATATTGATTTTCCATTTTAATTGGTCATCGAATATTACTCCCAAATATTTTGTTGATTTTACTCTATTTAACTCTTGGAAATTTTTTTGACAGTATTTTGATTCATTATATTTATCGCATTTACTAGTGTGCAGTTTTATTATTATTTTTTGAGGCGAATTAGTTTTGGTTAAGAAGAATGAAATATATACTGATTTTTTATTATTTAATGATAAATTATTCTTTGAATACCAATCCTGAACTCCTGAGATTGCTAAATTTACTTAACTCTCTATTTCATTCCAATTGTCACCTTCAATAAATAGGACTGTATCATCAGCGAATGCTGTTATATTTCCATTTAAATTTAATTCTAATAAATCATTTACATAAATTGAGAAAAGTATAAGACCTGAAACTGTTCCTTGTGGGACGCCGCAATTTAAATTATCTAGGTCGCTTAATGAATCGTTGATTTTTACTACCTGAGACCTATTAAAAGGGTATGAATTAAACCAATTAAAAAATGTATTATTTCCTATAATTTGCTCTAGTTTATATATTAATAATTTATGAGATACATAATCGAAAGCTTTTGCTACATCTAGGAATATACCTAAACATAGTTTACCTCTATCTAGTGAACTATAAGCTAAATTTGATAAGTATTCTTTTCTTACTTATTCACGGAATCTAAATTGTAATTCATTTATGGCGTGTTTATTAGCAATAAATCTTTGTAGTTGAATTTTAGCTAATTTTTAGAGTACTTTAGTTATTGCTGAAATTAATGATATTGGTCTATAATTTGTAATGTATATATTTTTTTATTTTTCTGTGAACGCTTTTTTATATGGACCTACTTGTCCAAAAGTCTCAATCAGTAACTTTTTGAAATCGGATTTGCCTCTAGTTTATACTTTAGAGAGGTCATTTTTTGAATTTCTCAACTCTTTATTTTATTTTTTTTTTTAGAAGAAAAAACTACCCAAAATTACCGGAAAAATCATTTTTCAATCCAAACTTTATGAAAATTTAAACATAGATAGATAATAATATGAGAAAAATTTTGGCATAAGAAAATTTTAAAAATGTGATAAAAAAAAATTTGGACATTTTTCTCATTTATTTTTATTGATTTATTTATTAGATAAAAAAAGTAATGTAAAATATAGTAAAGTAAAGTAAAGTAAAGTAAAGTAAAGTAAAGTAAAGTTAAGTAAAGTAAAGTAAAGTAAAATAAAGTATAGTAAAGTAAAGTATAGTAGAGTAAAATGAAGTGAAGTGAAATGAAAAAAGTATAGTGTAGAAAAAACGGACATACTTCGCTCATTGAGTCAAATAATCTTTGTGGGTGTGTTGAAAATGATAGCTATGGTATTGTTCTTTATATTATTAACTTTTTCCGTTCAGAATTGTCTTACTGAAGAAATAATTTATCATTTTTTTTTTTTAATTCTACGGTGACCCGTAGCCAAGTTAATGGTTTTCTTAGATAGTTAATTAAATCTGATCTCCACTTCTATATTAAAAACTGTATATTAGATACCTACCTCAGTGTTTGTATAACGTTTTAGATAATTTAAAGTTACAAATAAAAGTTCAAAAGATTATTAAAATTCTATTCTCTTTTTATATGATTTTAAAAATAATTTATCATTGAAATACAAATATTGGTGTTGGTTTATTATCTTTAACTAATATAATTTGACCCGATATTTACTTTATAAAGCGGAGATACATCGTATCTCCGCGCGGTCGAAAAAATGAACGCACCGTACCTCCGCATTCTAAAGATATTTTGTAGCACCGGAATTCCGCATGCCATAAAATTGTTTGAAATATCGAAAATACTGGGGCGTACCTATATCAATTCCATCGTTTTAATATCGACTCTACCTGCGCAGAACTGATAGTTCACCGGGTGTTTGGTTGACTTCACTTTGCTCCGCAAATCAAAAACATCCCTCGGCTTATAATGCAACGTGGGGACATTTCGGCTTGATGATCGGTAATTGCATATACTTTATATCATGTATATTTAAACAATAAAAATTTTTTTAATATGAGCGGAGTTACAGTATTGAAAAATCTTATGTCCGGGGTTAGAGTGTTAAAAAAATTTACCTATGTGCAGAATTAGAGAGTTCGCAAAAAAAAAAAATATATATAAATATATGCTGAGATAAGGTGTAAAAAATACTTTGTATGCGGAGTTTAGTTAATATTTTATAAAATGATTGCGATGCGTGCGGAGTAACGACGCACCGCCATTTTTCATCTCATCGAGGGGTGAACAATGGGTACAAACACGTTTTTGCCTGAATACCCGGAGTCTGCCTTTGATTAAAATTTAAGTTAGTTATACTATTAAATTGACGTTTGTTTGCAAGAGTTCGAAATGTATTGTAATACTTTTCTATAAAATTTCTAAAGGCTACGCCTGGATTGAAAAGTTGTGAAGTTGCATAGTAATAATAATTGTTTGCTGCTTAGACGCTATTGACATTAAGCAGAAAAAGCAAAAAGAGCACCGTTACGCGTTACCGTTTCGACATTGTTGAAAGTCATTCGTTTGATTCCCAGAAGTTTTAAAAACATCCGATCGGTCAGCTGCAGCGTTTTATTTATCCTAAACTTTATGCAGAGGTCAAACGAAAACGTTAAAACCAGCTAACCTAACCTAACACAATCCATTTTAATATGCACTACTAGGGTTCTCAATTTGAAATAAATTTTTTTTCTGATATATGCATGTGAAACTTTATCAACCAGCTGATTATGTCAATAAAGTTTAGAATTTTCCGATAACATATTTATAGTATGACCAAGATATCAATTGTCTTGTAATATATACACCAAAAATAATTAGTAATTAAGAATTATTAACAATTAATCTGAAAATGTAAATAATATATATTTATACAGTGACGGCGCGAAGTGTTTTTTACTCGAATCACCCTGACTAAAAATGATCCTCTGATCACCCACCCATTGGTCGCAATTAGGTTTAAAAAATTAAGAGTTCTAATTTTTTAGATTTCATAAACCTGTAGAATTTCTACCCCCTCCCTGTCTATAAGAACATAATGCTAATAATAAGCCTATGTGAATATTATTTTAGTTCTCACTTTTAATTCAATATTATTTAGTAAACCTGACTTGAACAACCACCCACCACCTAAAATAATTGTGAATCACGTGATTCAAACAAATATCCTTCGCACCGCCACAGTATATATATATATATACCTACATTTTATATTTTTAATGTGTTTATATTTATAATTCTAATTTTATAATATAGATAATATTGTGAAAATTTACATTGAACTTATATAATTTTAAGCATTATTAATTATCATGTTGTTAACTTTTTTGATCTAGTCCTGTTTTGTAAAAGAAAGCTAAAATACTCAAATAAAAATTAGGTAGGTATATTGTATTTGTGTAGAAGTGAAGAATATGGATTGTCTTAAGAAAAAAAAAATAAATTAATGATAGAGAAATTTAATTGACGTGTGGATTTTTAAAATATAACAATGTACAAATTCCAGTTCTGTTAATAATGAACTATAATACATTTGTATGATTAAGTCTAAGCTATCATAAGGTTATCACCTACATTTAAAAGTTTTAAAATAAACATAAAAATTGTTACTACAAAACTAGATACAATAATTACTTACCAATTTATCTAAAAACATAACAAATAACCACTATTCACTAATAAGTTGTATATTCTTTGTATTTTCAGTTTTAATGCAATTGATAATATACTAATAACTTCTTAAAATTCTTATTATGATTATTCTTAACATGTCTAATGTCTATTGTTCTATATCCTTAATTATAAAGGTATAACGTATAAATAAACAATGTAACCATTTTTTTTTTCTATAACATTTTGGATTTTTTTTCACATAACGACGTACGTGTACGGTATAATAGATGATAATCTCTTTTTAATAGATCGTAGTACAGAAAAAAATATAGATACACTATTTTTTTTTTTTAAAGCTAATTACAAAATGTTTATCTTTACTTTCCATTGAGATACTCAGAATGAAATGCTTCTAAGTTTTAAAATACACCTAGTGAAAATATAAAAAATAATTTTATAAAATTTAAATGGTATTATTACCTTATTAAAATGAATAACATTTTGAGAGAGAAAAGGTTCTAACTAATAAAAATATTAATACATGTTGATGTTGAAATTAAAATATAAAATGGCGTACCTATTCATTCATACAATAAAATTCTGATACGATTATATTGTGTTCGAGCCGTTCGAGGTGATTAAATATTTCGCACATTTAAGTTTTTTTTTTTTTTTATAAAACTTATGTATGCTAAGAGTATTGTACTCAGTATATCAATAGTCTGTACCGTGTTCGGTGATTGCTGATTTATTTTTGAAAATGTAATTGCCAATTATAAAACTTCTCAAATTTGTTTGTTGATTGTTCTAACATTGACTGTTCGATGATAATATATTGTATTTTATTAAATAAAGGTGTTTTATTTATATTACCTATATTATGATGTTCTTTTATACGTTTAAGATTGACTATACTATATATTTATTCTCTAATTATAAATATATATTTATAATTTTTATTATAATTACTATTATTATTTATTTATTTTGTATTTGTATTATATTAATATACCTACGGCGCCGAAATGGCCGCATTGATATCTTTTAGACCCCGGTAACTAATTAGTAATGAGTGAAGAGGTCTGTGATTTCGATGCACTTTACATTTTTTTCCAAAAGTTGCCATGCGATGTATTGTTACAAATCCGATACATATACTTTCGAATGAGAATAAAAAAATGTATTTTGAATTTTTTGTTATTAGATCAATTTCCTAACTTGATAGTGCATTTTAAAGTTTTTGGAGCATTTTAGCATTTTTGAGTTTTTAAATACAATTATGAGTTTGAAATTTAATTGTAATATTTTTACACAAACATGATATTTATAAGAATATAACAAATTATTAATTAGATACTCGTGATTACTTTATGTAATCGTAGTCATATTATATGAATAAAAAAGTTCTATCATAATGATTCACTAAAAAGTTGATGTATGTATGTTTGACATAGATGAAGAATGCGTTTGCCAAATAGTATTTATTGGCAGTACCTTTTTGAATAATACGATTCTGGACGTTTTTATCAAATAATTTTCATGCAACGTTGCTGAATCAATTTATCACTTACCACAAAATAGTACATAATATGTATTTACATATTTTTTATAAAACTCAAAATGATTGTTATTAAAAGATAAGATTTATTGCCAATTGTTTATAATTTTAACTAATATACAAAAAGAAAAATATTTAATTCATCAATATCATAATTAAAAATAATCATTATGTGTTAAACATTAAACAATTTTCTCTTAAATACTTGTTGCCAGTTAATTTTAGATATCTCATCGAACTTATCCTTAGTTTGTATAAATTCATTGTAACAATAATTGTTGATTATTAATTAATTATTGATTTTGAAAGTAATGCGATCATAATTAAATTAGTATTCTCTTCAAATTGATTTCCTCACCATCACGTTTTGTGTTCAGGTATCTTTCGAAACTGAAATCATTACTTTTGCAGGTGGATGCTTACAGTAATATTGGCCTTTGTAATTTCTATGTAAACCTTCTGCTTAATTAGCAGTTATTAAATGCGGAAATTAATAAAATCGCTGTAAAAGTCGAAAATTGACAAAATCACTTAAAATTTCGTTTACAATCTTTTAATATTTGGGTATAAAATATAATTTCTTTGATCTGCCGATAATCATTTGCAGTCGTGTCAAAAAGGTTAAATCGTTCGCAATCTTGTAGCATCGGTCAGGTAGAAAATATGAAGTTATATTCTTTGACCCTTTTTTTATTATTCATCAATACAAAAATTATTGGTTTCACCTTCAGTCATTGAAATCTACTTGAGTTAAAAAATATAACACTGTTTATCCCCCAATCAGATTTAAAACTTAATTATAGTATTGCACAAGAGTAAGAAAGTATTTATTTATTTATTTTTTTTAACTCGTTAAATTAAGTTACTCCAAACGAATGAAATTTAAGTTTAAAATTAAAAGTTATTCGTAATTTTATTTGTAACTAGTTAGAGTCACAAGTACTCTAGAAAAAAACATGAGTTAACTATGTTAGAAATTAGTTACGTCTTTTTTTTTGGTTATACTTACAATCCATGTCATAACATAATTTACATTTTTGATGAAAGTACATAATAATAATAATATTATGTAACCGCCAAATTGTTGAATCTGACATTCAATAGCATGCCAAAAATGAGTAGGAAAGTACAAAATGTATCTAATGACTAGATATTCTATACTTACAAAAACTTAATAATGAGGCAAAGACCACTCAACCAAAATACAACACCGATAACAAATTGTTTAAAGCCGGATTATAAATAGGTATCTACGTAGACAACCATTGCTTGCGAGACTTCTGTAAAATATTCTTTTAATAATTATTTAGACTTTCTTAGAATAAAACACAGACTAGTAGTGTAATAATTTGAATAAAACTCGGAAAGGTACTAAAATATTTCAGACTATACAACAAACGTCTACCTATCAACATAATATTATAATAATTTTTCATAATTTGTTATTTTGATTACGTCTTTTCCAGAAATATCGTTGCATTCTAGCTACAACTCTTAATACCTTATTTATAAATATCTAATATTTCAGATTTTTTTTTTTCTGCAAAAAACAATTTTTATATTAGGCGAAATTTAACTTAACGTGACTAAAAATAAATAAATTAATAATCGATAAGTTACCGCATATTGGGGAAGCAAATGTAACTCGTTAAGATAGAAATTGCTTAAAAAAAAAAAAAAATAACTCATAATTGTTTATTATTGGTATTCGGTAAAAAAGTACGAATTTTTTGATTTTAAAATGCTTCTTGATTTAATCTTAAACTGAATAAGTTTTTTATACAGTAATACACCTTTATATTTTTTCTACAAATCAATCTGTATTACAAATGTATTACCATACTTTAATATATAGGGTGATTTTTTTTTAGCATGCTCCTTCTCCCCTATTGGACGTAGAAATGCACAAATTTGGATTTTTTTTTTGAATGTTTTATATTACTATAAAAACCATGTTTTCCACAACTATTTTTTTTTTTTACGTCACCTCATATATTTGAAATTCTATAGAATTTAAGAATGCAACTTTTATTTTTAACTTTTCAAACGTTTTTAGTTTTTAGGGAGTTTTTTCTGCTTTAAAAGCATTTACCGTATATTTTTTACAGACATTTACATTTTGATAAAATTATCTTTACCAAAATTAAAAAGTTTTAAAAATGATTTACTTCCTTTGGCATAAAAAATGTTTTATGTAATTTATATTTAACGACATAGAAGACAGTGAACAGTTGATTATAAATAATTATCTAAAACAGTATCTAAAACAGCAATAGTTTACCATTACCGTGTAAAATTTTCACCGAACGATTAACATTATTATTGTTATTTAAGCAGTGAAATTGTTTATTTTTTGAGAGTCTTAGTATAGTATTTTTGTCTATGTATATTGTATATGAATGTATGTATGTATACAAAATATACAAAGTAATTTTTAAGTGAGCTCGCCTCCCTTTCTTACAATAAAAATGCAAAAATTTAGTTTTTTTTGGAATTTTCAAGTTATGTACCATAAAACTATATTTTACATTAATCATTTTTTTCATGATGTCCTGTAGAGACACCTATTAACTTATTTCTTTTTAGTGAAACCCCCAATTTCAACTGCAGAATTTTATTCAGTTTAAAATTTGACAAAAAAGACTCAGAAACTATCCTTTTTTAATCCAAACTTTATGAGAAATTTAAAATATACAATATTTTGGCACTTGAATCATTTTTTTCTCGTAATTTTTTATTTTTTACTTAATAGTGAAATATAAAATTGGCCAAGTAATAAATACATTTTTTGTTATCATATCAAATTTTATTTTTTTTAAGTAAAATTATCTTGAATAAACTGGCGCTCCATTTAGAATCGTCTTCTCGAAGAAATTTTAATTTTGGTCGTGCTATTTAAACTGCAACTGGATGTAGATTTTTACACCATGTGAAAAAAAAAGCGGGACATACTTCGCACGATGGGTGTTCTTCACACGACGGGTGGGATTCTTTGACGGGTGTATTGAATTTTAAAGAAACGATAAATCATTTCTTCAATAAGACGATTCTGAACGAGGGGGTTAATAATATAAAGAAGGAAGTTAATAATTTAAATATAAAATAGTAGGTTAGATACTGTTATTTAATAGTGTAAACATATACATTAAATAAATACATACATAAAATATAAATAAATACATTACAGTCGTTGCCAGATAAATTGGCACGGCGGCGGCGGTGCTTATCCGTAGGTGTATCCCAAACAAGTAGCGGTGTGTTTTGTATGCGCGCGGTGAGCGTCAATCGCCCCGACGATTTGT
>JAIPRM010010798.1:0-13463 GCA_025469315.1 Stegophylla sp. TES_Ste_2020
TGTACACAGACAAAAAAAAAAAAAAAGAAAGAAAAAAAAAATATATAAATAAAAAAATAAAAAATAAACATCATTGTAAAAACACTAGCTTCTTCACTTCATTCAGAATCTAAAAGTGCAATTAAAATGAAAAATAAAATATTCATAAATTGTTGTATAGTTTTAATAATAACTATAAAACGTATACTAAACACTGAAATGGGAGCTCAGCATCCAAGCTTATGGTCATTTATTGTTTGCAAAAAATACAAAGTGGACGAGATCTATTTTTCAGCCAACTTGAAGCTGGTAAAAGTCCACCAAATAAATTTAAAAAATTTATAGATGTACACAGAAAAATTTTATAAATAGTAAATAATTATGAAACAATACCTGTTATATCATTTTTACGCGGAACTGCTCAAAATATTTCAATTTATTCATTTTATTAAAAAAAAAGTGTGTACTTCGCTCGTTGGGGTGTTCTTCGCACGTCAGGTGAGATACTCTTGACGGATGTATTGAATTTTAAAGAAACGATAAATCATTTCTTCAATCAAAACGATTCTGAACGAAGGAAGTTAATAATATAAATATAAAATAGTAGGTTAGATACTGTTATTTAATAGTGTAAACCAGCGGTTCCCAAAATGTGCTCCGGGGAGCCCTAAGGGCTCCGCAGCTGTTTCACAAGGGCTGTACCATGAAAATTTAATAATATAATAATAATTGTTCGTTATGACACAATATTTATTTATTTATTTATTTATATATACGGACGTTAGTCCTAAAACATAGTGTAACAAATTGTGTGTGAAGAATAGACATTAGACATATTACATCATTACATCACAAAATCGTTTCTACTTAAAAATAAGGTATATAATGAGAAAAAGAAAGAGAAAAAAAAAAAAAGAAAAAAGAAAACTTAAAAGTAAATATAGAATAAAGGTAATTAGATTAGTATATATATAGAACAAAGGTAGTTTGATTATTAAATATACAAGTTATCAACATAAACAGATATATATATATATATTATACTATACAATATTATTAAACAAAATTAATATAAGTAAATAATAATGGAAAACAAAGATAAATAAATTTATAAAGTTGTTATTTTCAACACACCCTACAAGAGTATCAGACCCGAAGAGCGAAGAATAAACATGGTGCGAAGTACGTCCGGCTTTCTTGTCTATACTTTACTTAACATCACTCTACTTTTTTTTATCTAATAAGCGAAAGAAAAAAGAAGTTAAAATATAAAGAATAATATTCGTCATTTTTTAACTCACCCAAATCAAATACAAGAGTATCTGACCCAAAGAATAAAGAATATCCGTGGTGCGGCGTATGTCCGGCTTTCTTGTCTATACTTTACTTTACTTTCCTTTACTTCGCTTAACTTTTTTTATTTAATAAATAAAAAATACGAAAAAAATCGATGAGAAAAATTTTCAAAATTTTTTTTCACATTATTAAAATTTTCTTGCGCCAAAATGTTTCTCATATAATTGCTTATCTATGTTTCAATTTTCATAAAGTTTGGATCAAAAAATGATGGTTTCCGAGTCTTTTCTGTCAAATTTTGGGTAGTTTTTCCCCCAAAATAAAAAAAATTGAAAAATTGAGAAATTCAAAAAATGACTTCTTTAAAGTACCAACTAAAGGCAAATCAGGTTACAAAAATTTGCTGATCGAGACTTTTGGACAAATCATATTCATAAGAAAAAGTGTTCATAGAAAAAAAAAAAAAATAATAATAAACATCATTGTAAAAACACTAGGTTCTTCACTTCGTTCAGAATCTAAAATTGTATTAATTAAAAAATTACAAAAAACAAATAATTTCCAAAATTTTCAAAATAATGTACTCAACTCAAAATTAATTATGTATTTGAAATTTTTATGAAATGTTTCTGTGACCATTTGTAGTAGTAGTGAAAGTTTCAAACTTCTAGTTGCATTATTTTTGAAGTTATGTTAAAAACCAATTTCAATTTTATGAAAATTCCAGTAATAGCATATTTTGTCGTTTTTTTTTTCATTTTTTCAACAGATTTTCTCGAAAAGAAATTTTCAAAATGCCGTACTTAACCAAAAATTCATCAAATCTTTTTGAAATTTTTATGAAATGTTCTCGTAGCTATTTTTAGTTATTGGTGAAAATTTCAAGTCTCCAGCTGCATTATTTTAGAAGTTATGTCAAAAAGTAATTTTCAATTTCACGGAAATTTCGGTAATCGAGTATTTTGTCAATTTTTCGACAGTTTTGGAAAAAGTATTGAGAAATTGGAAAAATGACCATCTGGGTACGATTCTGGTTCTATAGAGATACTGATCGAAACCTTCGGATGAGTATTTCTATACGAAAAAGTGTTCACAGAAAAAGAAAAAAAAGTGTGTTCTTTGCTCGTCGGGGTGTTCTTCGCACGTGAGGTGAGATACTCTTGACGGATATATTGAATTTTAAAGAAACGATAAATAATTTCTTCAATAAAACGATTCTGAACGAAGAAAGTTAATAATATAAATATAAAATAGTAGGTTAGATAATATGTTTAACATATAACTACTATTATTTAAAAGTGTTGGGTGAGTAATGTATTTTATATAATTTTTTTCGAGTTGAGTTGTAACGTTGAGTAGGTACCCGAATATTGTGTGTTTGTGTGTTGTCGAATTCGGTGTAACATAAACATGGCAGTCCGTGTAATCTGTGATAACTGATAAGGCGTCGCGGCCTTGAGAAATGTATTTGGGCGGCAGTCAAAAGCCACACCGTAATTACCTACTTATGTATCGTATTAAATTTAGCATCGAAAAATACGTAGGACACGATAAGCGAATAACAATACCTAAAGATATCTTTAATCGTGCTATTAGTGTCCGTTATCTAGAAATAAAATACTCGATTAATACTTTATTTTACTTTTTTTATTTATTGAATAAAATCGGAGGAAGAACGCTGAATGGATAAAAATAAAATGGTATATATCTAATTTACGAACAACCAAAGTAGTTGGTAATGTTTTTTCGCCATCTTGTGTATTTTTGTTTTCTAATTATTCCGTTTTAAACATTTAATATTTTCGGGAAGGTATTATATAAAATACCTATTTCAACAGTTTTCAATTCTGTTCTTGTGGTGTACTGGTTAATACGTCAGATTTAATTTATGATGGTACCCGGTTCGAATCTTACCTGGTAAACTAATAATTATTTTGCACTTTTTTCTACCATAACTGACCAGAGGCGATATGTCGCGCGCGACACGATAAATAATATTAGTACTAAAATTATATTATAGTGAACTAATGTTAGTTTACAATAACTAAAGCCGCTTCATTATATTTATATGATGTTTATTGTAATTTGAAATTACTTATGAAATATTCATTAGGTGTAAGGGAACATATGAAAATCAATTTTCGTTTTTCGTAAATGTTTTATGTAACAAAATAATTTTTAGGTCAATACCTACTGAAAAACTAATAATTATTACCGTATATTAGTTAAAAAAGCTCCATTCATAATCGTTTTATTGAAAAAATGATTTACAGTTTCTTTAAAATTCAACACACCCATCAAGAGTATCCCACCCGAGGTGCAAAGAACGCCACAAGGGGCGAAGTACACGCTTTTTAATAATTGCATCCGTGTTTTAATCAATGAAAAGATGATTCATGATTCAATAACAACACGTTGATTAAAATAAAATAAAATCTGCGTTTTACAGACATTTTACTATTTTCAAAGAATTATTTATGTACACGAACTATAATTTTTTGAATCATAAGGTTTTATCATAGGATATCATCGGTTTAATACTTGTTTTATTTTACTAAATCTAGGAGTGGAGGCAATAACTATAATACGAAAAATAACTTAAATGATCTAAAAAAACCATTGAAAAGCAATTAAAACAACAGCTTCATTATTTAACATAAATCAAATACAATTTTTTAAATTAATTAAGATTAAAATTTCAATTTTTATAGTTACATGATTTTTAGTTTCATGATTTTCTGAAAATGTCGTACGAGGCTACTGAAGATTCTCATATTTAGGCATATAATATACATAATTTAGGTGCATATAAAACGTCACGTCATCACACTATGATTTACGACTTTCACTCATTCTGCATAACATGTATACAGCGCTTGCCGTGTTGTTATAGTTTGGTTTTATGGTGGAGGTATGCGCGAAAATGTACTCGTTTTTTTACATTATCAACTTCCTTCGTTCAGAATCTATTATTGAAGAAATGATTTATCTTTTCTTAAAAATTCAATATACCCGTCAAGTGTATTCCACTCGAGGTGCGAAGAACATCCCGACGTGTGAAGTACACACTTTTTTTCTCTTTCTGTGAACACCATTTTCGTATACAAATACTATTCTAAAAACTTCGATCAGTCTCTTTATAGATCCGAAATCACGCAATTTTTCAAATTTCTCAATACTTTTTTCAAAAATGCAGAAAATCTGTGGAAAAATTGTCAGAAAACGACAAAATATGCAATTATCGGAATTTCCTCAAAAATGTGAATTGCATTTTAACATCACTTCAAAAATAATGCAGGTAGAAACTTGAAACTTTTACCAGCTACTAAAAATGATTACGAGAACATTTCATAAAAATTTCAAAAAGACTTGATCAATTTTGAATAAAGCACATTTTGAAAATTTCTCGTTTTTTATTAGTGTTTATGTAATAAAATTTTTGATTCTTGATATTGAGACTTCAAAATTTAATATGATTTCACTCACATATATGTCTAATAGACTTGAAAAAATCGTATGCCAACTTTTTTTTCTCTATAACCGCTTGAAGTTAGAATTTTGATGAAATTCGTTAGTTTTACCTAAAATTACACACTTAAACGTACATAAAAAAAAATTGATTCGACCAATATTTTTGAAACTTGGTACCTAGGTAGAAAAAATAGCAAATATTTTGGTGCAATAAAATTTCTTTCGAACAAAAAGTTAAACGTTTTACAGGGGTTTGATTGAAAAAAAGAATGGGAGAAAATACAGAAAAATATTTCTATTTGATGTACTCGTAAACTCAAGAATGTTTATAATGTTTTATCGATACCTTATGTATTTTTCGATGCTGAATACGATAGTATGAATTAAAATCCATGTGCATCAATGGTTTTCTTATTATGTTATTCTATTTTGATAATTCAATATTTTCGGTTATTACATTAAATACAAACTATTTCAATAGTTTTTAGCGTCGTTATTATGGCCTAATAGTTAAGGCATCAGTATTAGAATGCGACGGTATCGCGTTAAAATCTTACCTGGTATACTAAACATTTTGCACTTTTTTCAACCGTGACTGGCGAGAGGTGCCACGATAAACATTAGTATTAATTATGTTATAGTGCATAAATGTTGATTTACGATGATTAGAGTCACTTTATTTTATTTCATTGTGATGTCTACATTTTATTGTAATTTGAAATTATTTATGAAGTATTAGGTGTATGTGAATACATGAAAAGCAATTTTCGTTTTTCGTAAATGTTGTATGTTACAAAATAATTTTTAGTTCGACATTAAAGTTCAATTCTTCTAAACTGATGTATTAGTTGAAGTTCAGTTCAGAATCGTTTTATTGAAAAAATGATTTGTTGTTTCTTTAAAATTCAACACACCCATCAAGAATATCACACCCGAAGTGCGAAGAATACCTCTATGTGCGAAGTCCGCACTTTTTTTTAAATGTTTTTTATTTTTTTTCTGTGAACACTATTTCGTGTAGAAATACTAGCCCAAAAGTCTCGATCAGCAACTTTTTGAAAGCGGATTTTCCTCTAGTTGGTACTTTAAAGAAGTCATTTTTTAAATTTTTTAATTTTTTTTTTGGAAACCTACCCAAAATTTGACAAAAAAGACTAGGAAACCATCAATTTTTGATCCAAACCTTATTAAAAAAATACATAATTATAAACATAGATAAGACAATTATATGAGAAACATTTTGGCGCAAGAAAATTTTTAAAATGTGAAAAAAAAATTGTGGACATTTTTTTTTCTTATTAATAATTTTTTTCTTTTCTTTATTTATTAGATTAAAAAAGTAAAGTAAAGTAAAGTATAGACAAGAAAGTTGGACATACTTCGCACCACAGATATTCTTCACTCTTCGGGTCATATACTTTTGGTGGGTGGGTTGAAAATGACGACTATTATTGTTTTCTATATTATTAGCTTTCTTCGTTCAGAATCGCCTTATTAAAGAAATGACTTATCATTTCTTTAAAATTCTACACACCCACCAAGTGTATCTGATCCGAAGAGCGAAGAATATCCGTAGTGCGAAGTATGTCGGGCTTTTTTAAAATTCTTCTCAAATATATTTTAAAGAATTTGTTTATAACACTGTAAAATGGTGATTGGTTTAAATTTTTAATAAGGACGAAAATTAATCAGTAGGTAGATGCATACAATACCTACATCGATTGTTAAGGTATAATAATAGTTATCTAAATGTAGTTGACGTTATCGCATAGAAGAATACAAGATTTTAAAAAGACAAATTATTTTTTCCTATTTTTAATTTTGGAGTGGGTAGATTTATTATTAAAGAACATTCATTAACATATTTCTCTGACCCCATTTTGTATTTAAATTTTTTAATAATGTTCGACTAATGTATAATATGTATTTCAACAGTCGAATACGATCGGCCTAGAACTTCAGAAGTGAAATACAAATAAAATCGCTGAAAAATCACTTCATGTCACGCCTAGGTTAGGCGTTTGTTTTTAAAGATATTTGTGAAAACTAGTATACATTCACGCCCATTTTATAAGGCCAATCCAATCGTGATCGAGAATTCGAGACTTTCGATATGTGTGTGATATAATTTTTTTTTATTTCGTTCGTTTGAAGAAAATTAAAGACGTATTACCGCAGTTCCTGAAATTAAGCTCTAGTCGATCTATATATCTTATGTATATTTTAAACGAAACGTGATTAATATATTATTTTGTTGTAAATACAAATGAACGTATAAATTGCATAGTTCGTGAAAACGCAATAGTAACGCTGTATGAACGGTTCAAGGTGAGATCTAAAAAATATCATACAGAAATAGGTTGAAAGGAATTAAAATAAAATAATAATAAAAATGTTGAAAAACCTATGAATCTTTTTGTCGAACAATAATTCAAGTTTTGTTTATTAATCGTTAACTACAAATATTGGAGACTAATTATTATTTTATCGTATGGGACGTCCATAAAGCGCATTATACGAATTAGACCTAACGCACCTAAAATCAATAAATCACCATTATTTGGGTAATGTATACTATGAATATTTTAAATTTTTGAACGAATTATTTAAATTTTATATATGTATAATATAGGTTTTAATATAATTAAACCACGTAAAATTTATCTCAGTATCACATATGCAATTTATCGACTATACAAAACGCGTGTAGGTATATGAATATTAATGTAAGAAATTAAATCAAAATGGTATGATATAGAAAACTATTTGTAATGTATCCACCTCGGTATCCACTCAAATAAATATTATAAATGACATTTCGAAATTTACGTATACTTATAATAAAGTTAAATAGTATTAAGTTATGAACTTAACGTCATATTAATTGATTATAGGTAAGTACCTAATAATAAAATTATGTTTTATTAATATTTATAAATTAGGTACATGAAAATACACGAGGTGAACCAGAAACACTGTAAATTACAACAGCATCTTATACATTAAAAATAGTGATATCATTTGTTATAGTCAAAAAATAAAAAATAAAAAAAGTATAAAACAGAAATCTATTCTTTCATTTTAATGCTTAAACGCTTATTAAATTAAATAATAACTAAATTTAATAAAATCCCTTAAAACTGCTAATAGCCGGTTGTTGGTTAATGAGAAAATCAATCAAATTTTTTTTATCATTTAAATAGCAATATTTATATTATATACTTACAACCATTGAATGCTGTTTGTCTTTATGATAAAAACTGACAGTACGATGAATATTATTATCCGATTCCACATTACGAGTTCAGTTTGTTTGACAAGCGATTTTTTTCAGTATGAAATATTTTTTCGACGCCATAAACCCGGACTTTAAAAATTACATTTCCTCAAACGACACAAAACCATACACTTTTTTCACTTAAAAAAATGTCGGTTGATATTTGTGAGATACATAATATTATAATGCCGTCAGTCTTTTATCGCAAAATAATCATGTACAAGACACTCATGATTTAATTAAAATATTATATTAAAAAATAACCGGCACAATCGTGAATGTAGAATTATGTAGTACACGTTTTTATATTAAAAATAATTTATTGAAAAGCAAAAAAATATAATAATAATATAAAAGAAAACAATTTAACAATTTCAATATTTACATTTACAAAATATAATTACAACAAAAGCACTTCGTGAGTATAAAAATGTAATTCTTAAACTATGCTCTTTAAGTAAAATGTAACGATAATTATTATTTACGGAATAAAATCTTAAACGATAGACCTTCTACAAGAATACAGACTAACAGGTATCTTGTTACACGCACAACTGACTTGACACTAGATGGTAAGTTATTCTCTTATAGACTAGTTTTTCTTACTTTTGTTTAACGGCCCAAATTGTTTCATTTGGGGGGAAACGTTTTGTGAGTATGCGCGGTGCACGTACGTGTGTGTGCGTGTGCGCGCACGTACAAGTACTTACTTAGTATACTTTACTCTCTAAAGATTCATGCAAAATATAGATACTAAATCACAGGTAACAATAATATATATGAATAATTGGTGATTCATTAATAGGTATCAAAAACCCGAAAAAACAGGAGTACCTATAAGTTTACAATATTATGTAGTGATGTGAGCTTCGAATTACAATAATAATATACATGAATTAATAAAGAAACTTTTGTTAATGGTGACCATTAATAATAAACTAAAAAATAAAGGGCGCATAATTAGGTACAAATAATAATAATAATACACTCTCGAAAAAATAGCTAGATCCATTCCATTACCTATACTAAGTATATTAATTAATTATTAATAATTATAATGTCAAAAGTGTCATAAACATTTTTCATTAAAATTAATATGTACCTACCAATTTTTTAAAAATTTACAACAATCGTATACATTTTAAGTACCGAACTAAGGGGATAATTTATTGGTTTAAGAATGTTGAATTTTTTTTTAATTATTAATTTTCTGAAATAAAAGTTTGCATTTTCTTATAACAATAAAATTATTACAATAACATAAATGTATGGGGAAATAAGCAAACATTTTACGGTTTCTGTTAGTTTCGTAAGATTCGAAATAAGTTCACAGACTATATTACTTTATTACGTTAAATACTTATATGTAAGTATATCAACAAGACGTCACAACATCTACAATTTGTATTTTCGTTTAAACCACATCATAGACGTGCTTACACTTATCTGGTTTTTAGAGTGTAGCATGACATTGAATAGTACCATTTTTTAATTTCACCAAACTCACCCCAGAAATCGTAATTACATTTAATCCTTACATCGGCAAACGTTAAAAAATGATTACATCTCAGTGTATTAGAGGGTGTATACCCATCACATGATATTGGTTCATAGTGCAACCAATGTTTGCTATAAAAATAAAAAAAAAAAAACACTTAGAAACCATGGATATAAAAATAGAAAAAATTATTTTATTTCATAAAAATTCAGTGTTAATATTATTTTAAATTATTCAGATAAAAGTATCAAAAAATATTTACTAGAAAAACAAATTATGACTGAGGCACACACACGTAAGAGGTAAGTAGCGGGTCTTCCCATTAAAAAAATCTAGATACTAATTTAATAATTAATAAACTCTATTAAAAATTAGAATTCATAAGAATATTGTTATCTACATTACATATTAATATATTATCTTGTGTTTTGCTATAGTTTTCAAATATAAAATCTACTTAATTTATTAAGAGTTATTTTGATAGGCTTTGAAGTTTGATAGAAATTTATTACGAACGTCAGTGGTTCAGTGAAATTGCCGCCTGACAGTTTCAATTAAACATGTAATGTTATTATCAGGCAACGGCAGATATATAAAAAGACTTAGAGGTGCTAAGTTTTCGTTAACGAAACAAATAAAAATGTACATAATAGCTATGCTAATTAGAACTCATTACTATTTAAATTAAACATTACCTTTTTAAAATAATTATTGATTACTGAAATACTTTTTAATATATTTTATCAGATATATTAAATTTTTAACTTTACGTACCGGTAATGCGTTCCTTCAAATCAAAAAATAATTAAACAAACATTTTTCTTGCATAGCTATTAAAAACATAAGAAATTCGTAAATACTTGAAGTATTGAAATTATCAGAAGGAACTCAATGTCTATAACATAAGTAGTTCAATATATTTTGAAGAAGTTTATTTTGGGGGTACCAAAACCTGTTTTTGGCATGTTAAGCGCTCTACGCATCACCCTAAGTCCGACACTGTCATCAGGTCTGGTGGTGGGGGCTGGGAAAAATAAACCACTAGCTTATGTCAATATGAATCTGAATTTATCAAATTTTGCGTTATGCCGTCCATCATTACAAAATTTTCCAATTTCCATTCCATATTTTAAAATAGAAATAAGATGTTATTAATGTTTGTGGTATATATAAAAAAAAAAAAACCACTGAATTTAATGTTGGTTTATAAAAAAATTAAAACCATAGAGGCATTAACTACTTAATAACAGTACCTACTAATCTAGTGATTATAGATACCCAAGTATAAATATTTTGTTGTACACTTTTATATTATTATTATATATTATATATTATTGTACAGTAATGTTTCTATTTATTTAATAAATGATTGAGCTGAGGGAGGGGGGGTTGAAATAGCGAAAGCAAAAGTTCCACCCCCAGTTTCCAATTAAATGTAACAAAAAAGTATTAATATTTTATGAATTAAAACTGATACAGCTGATATTTTCTTTAGTGTTTTTATTATAGTAGCTCAAAATAATTTAAATTTCCAGCCTACACCTTGTGTACCATAATGTTAATATAACAAAGTCAGGCACGTATATATGGGGGAGGGGGTAGGGATTCAAACTCTCTCCGAAATTTTTTTGGAAATTCATTATACATTACCTAATTAGTTTTTACTATAATATTATAATAGTTCGAAACACAGATATTGCACTAAGTGACTAAGACTGCAGAGAAGATTTCTTAATTGCAGCATTGTTTAGTTATTGTAATAATATGTACGTATACTACCATTTTATTATAACCCCCCCCCCTCAGAATTTTTTTTTTCACGTACCTGTACAAATTAATAAATAATAATTAGACTAAAACTAAATTAAATATAAATTAGTAAAGTCACCATAATGAGTTATACTTAAAAGTAATATCAATAAATAATACTTTTATATTATAATTTCAAGTGAAGTGATAAAATACTCTCGATAATTTAATATTTTATAAATGTGCGTATACCCTTGCATTTATTTATCAATATACCACTAGTTTTATCAAAAATCATGTTTAAAAAACATATTTTAAATGGGTTCGATTGTATTATGCTACATTGTATAACTCCAATAATATTATTTCATTTTCTAATAAATCAATCGTTTTAATTTTTTTTACAATGAAAATAATAATGAGAATTAAAAAATAAAAATGCAAAAGATCCAGTAGGTAGGTATGTAATTGTATAATTTCTAGGAACTGTATGCACGCTTATGATCTAGTTTTTATGTCTAAATTACTAATATACAGAGTTTCGTGTGTGAAAGACGGGGTTCGGAAAAAAAGCAAGTAAAAAAAAGCAAGTGAAAAAAAAGGCAAATGGAAAAAAAAAGCAAATGGAAAAAAAACAAATGGAAAAAAAAGCAAGACATTTTACTGTTCATCACTCCATATATAATACCATTGATTATATTATATAGGTGCCCAATAATAATATAAACATTTTCACAAAAAAAATAGCTATAATCATCCTTCAATTTGGACACTAATTAAAAAAATAAGATTAAAAATAGATTCTGATAGAACAAAAATAGCTTTGATATAGGTAATTTTCAACCAAATATATATATATATATATATATATATATATATATGAAAATATACAAGAAAAATTATTTTTACTATGTACAAGATACAATAATAACGATATCGAAAATTTCTTAAACGCTGTTGCTTATCATATACATTTTAAATAAATCAATTTGTATTTTAAAATTTAATACAAATACCTAGCTACATACTTTTTTACACTCCATTGTATATAATTTTAATATTTTTTTTAACTTTAATTTTTAAACTATTTGTAATAATTATAAACTTGTATATTTATTATGATTAGTATTAGAATGTAATACAAATATTTTGATATTGTACACATGCATGATGCAATGTATTATTATTTCATATGGCATATTTTATATACCTATAACCTATATTTTTCATATATGATTTCGTATGATTTCATACTCGTATAAATTCAAATTTATTGTTCCAACTGCTCTTATTTTGAGTTGAAAATATATGAATTTTAATACGTAAATAGTTTACTTGCTTTTTTTTCCTAAACTCGTGGAAGACATAATACAAAATATTACGACAGTTTTAAGGGCTTTTGCTAAGATTAATAGAGCAAATATCTTAAATATGTTTACTATAGATGTTGGTAGGTAGTATCAGGACCGTAGAAAGAATCAGTAGCGCCCCTGGCAGAAAACCAAATTTGAGCCCCCCCTCTTCCATTTTTTTAACTGTCAAGATCATTATTAAAAAAAAAAAAATCGTTCTGTTGATTACCTATAGCACAAGTATATATTTATTTTATTATATACCTAAATATCTTTTATTATTATAAAAATTGCTTTATTATGTATTATAATTAAATAATAATAACAGACTAAAAAAACTTTTTATTTTTTTGCCACTCGATGAAATTGCGCCTTTCGTATAATTGCGCCCCTGGCAAATGCCCTTTTGCCAGGGCCTAGCTACGGCCCTGGGTAGTATACATTTGTGTCTCAGTAACTTAAAGTAGAAAAGAGACAAAATATAAAAAACTAACTTTAAGTGAGCTAATTAAGTCAACTTATAGCGAAATAACTGAGAATAACATATTTTAGGACTTAGGTGATAGTCGATTAAGTGAAACTATAAAGACAAAATTTAAAAGCTGTTATAAATCATCGAAATCAGAAAACTATAGTGAATGGATTTCAATTTATTAGAGAAATAAGACTTTAAAATACGAAAAACCATAACCACACCACTTGCAACAGTCGAACAATGAAAAAATATAAAGGTGCTATATTTAATATAAAAAAAAAAAGCGGACATACTTCGCACGATGAGTGTACTTCGCACGACGGGTGGTATTCTCTTGATGGGCGTATTATATTTTAAAGAAACGAT